>APFE030618643.1:89344-311211 GCA_000404065.3 Pinus taeda
TTACATTATTATTATTTTTATTTTTTTTGAACTAAGCTTCTAAAGGTTTGGAGGGATTTTTTTGTCTAATCAGGGGGACCAATTTCCACTAATCTCACTCCCATTGTCTTTGTTGAGGTTATGAGGAAGCTTCATAATTTCAATTGCCTCCCTGATTTTTCTCTTTTGATTCCTCCCTTGCAATGATTCTGGCGTCTTCTAAACACACATGATGTTTGGTCTTGGATGAGTGTTCTGCAAGGGCTGATGTACGAGATCTACCATTCTTAATATTAGCTCTGTGTTCTTTGAGTCTTATTTTTAGAGATCGTCCTGTTTCACCAATATAACTCTTGCCACATGAGCAATCAATCTTGTACACACCCTTAAGTTGTTGATGATCTATTTTATCCTTAACTGACCTCATCATTTGCCTGATTGTTCCACATGTTGTAAATTGAGTGTTTATGTCTTTCTTTTTTAAAATTTTTGCAATTTTATCTGTAATCCCCTGGATGAATGGGAGGTAAACTTTACCACAATTTCCTTCCTTGTTTTTCGGGGGACTCTTAGAGAGGACCTTATCTTGGGCTCTTTTTATGGCTTTCTTAATACTAAACTCCTTGTATCATAGGTTTATGAAAATAGAGGTTAAGTATTCAATTTCCTCATTTAGGTGATCAGAGTCAGAAATTATGAGAGCCCTAACAGCTAGAGCGTTTAAAGCGCCAAATTTTTGCAATGGATGATGGTATGAATCAGCGTGTGGATAGCTTTTAGTATGTGTTTTCTTCCTATAGACCTGGTGTCCTAAAGTACCATCTTCTTTTCTAATGATCAGGACATCAAGAAAGGGAATTTTACAGTTTTCTTCAAGCTCCATAGTAAACTTGATCTCCGAAGATATAGAGTTAAGATGATTGAAGAACTTCTCCAGTTCAGCCCTGCCATGGGTCCATTTTAAGTTAGTATCATCAACAAATCTTTTCCACCAAGTTGGTTTCAAAGGGTATGAGTCAAGGGCTTTCTTCTCAAAGTATTCCATGTATAAGTTGGCGACAATAGGTGAAAGTGGGGAACCCATGGCGACTCCTGATATTTGTTCATAATACTGGTCTTGAAAGTTGAAGAAGGTGGAACGTAAGCAAATTTCTGCAAGTTCTGCTGTTTCAGGATCGGTGGCTATTTTTATAACATGAACAACTTCATCTAGAGGAATCTTTGTAAACAAAGAAACCACGTCAAAACTCACCAGAATATCATCTTTATCTACCTTTTCATTCTTAATAAGTTTTACAAATCATTGCAGTCTTTTACAAAAGAGTCAGTGTTACCAACTAAAGGTCTCAGAATCTTAGCCACATACTTCGCTAATTCATAGGTAAGGGAGCCAATGGTATTGACTATTGGTCTAAGAGGAACCCCCTCCCTTATGGGTTTTTGGTAATCCATATATTCGAGGTATAACCTCACAGGATGGGATCAACCTCTTCTTCATTTTATCCTCAAGGTTTGTTCTTAGGATGGCTTTCTTGACCTGTTTCATAACCCTAGGAATTGGATTGGGGTTGATTCTTCTATAACTCCCGCAATTTAAATGTTCATCCATCTTATGAATGTAATCATCTTTATTTAACACAATGGTTGCCCCTCCCTTATCTGCTTTAAGAACAACTATTTTGTCATTATTATGAAGGGATCTAAGAGCATCTAGTTCCTCTTTATTTAAATTACTCTTTGGTCGTTTAGATTTCAACATAACCAGGGAACATTCTTGTCTTAATACCTCTTTGTCCTCCAATGAAAGGCCTTGAGTCCCATTCTCAATGTTACAGATGATGCTTTCAAACGGAATGTTCTTGGGAGAGATTGTGAATCCTAAGCCTTTTCTGAGGGTATTAATTTCTTCAGGAGTGAGTGTTAGGGATGAGAGATTAACAACTCTCTTATCAGGTTTACCCGGAATATTGGGAATGCATTTCTTTCCTACTATGCTTTTGTTGTCCCTATCCTTCTTGTTAAATTCTGTTAAAATATTTGCCTCATTATTATTTTCTTGCGTTGTAATGTTTATTCTGGCACCAGTGCTGACATTATTATTGCATCAACCCTGTATTTAACTGTTTTAATATTTGAAACACTGAAATTATTATTTTTGACGGCGTTGTTATTAATCATTGTTTTCCCGGCAGTGCTGTCACTTGCAGCAATCATCTTAGTCTTACCATTACTCCCAGTGTGATCATTGACCACATCAACATTTTCAATGTGATCGTTGTTTGCATTGTCAAGCTTCATATTGTCAACGTTGTCTTCTATTCCAACAGTGTAGACTTTTATTGTTCTACTTTCACCAGCGCAGAAGTCTAATGAGCCCACCACGTCCCACGGGCTTTCATTACTAACCGGTTCTGCCTCCTCATTATTGTCTTTACTGGAAACCACGCAGGAGCCTGATGTTCCCACTACGTCCATCGTGCTCTTGTTATTGATCGTTGTTTTCTCACTTGCAGCAAACATTTTACCTTCGCACGTTCTTTCACAATTACTGCCAGCATGATCATCGACAACATCAGTATTTTCAGTGCGATTGATGTTTGTATTGGATGTATTCTTATTGCTGTTTTCAATGTTGTCTTCTATTCCAACACAGAATTTTATTGTTCCACCAAAAATTTTACCAGCATAGAAACCTAATGAGCCCACCACGTCCCTCGGGATTTCATTATTAACTTGTTTCGATATCACGTTAACTGCCTAAGTTGTTGTTTGTTTACTAGCAGTGTTGCCTCCTGTATCAGTCTTGTTACTGGTTATACCTGGTTGCAGATATGTGCCTTCAAGATCACTCAAAGCCTCCACCATTGAAGCAAAAATCGTTGAATTTTTTCCTAATTTTGAGAGCTTCCTGGAATGTCTTTCACGAGCAATCCTACCTTCTGGCTGGGCCTTCAAGGCAGCTTTTGCATCAATAATTCTCCACAGGTCAAACCTAATCATCTTGGCTAATTTTAAATGATTGGAAAGGGCAGAGCAACTAATCCTATCCAATGTCGCCCTAGTTTTCTTAATTTCACTGCGAATGAGGCCCATACTTAATTTAAGAAAAGATTTATTGTTATATTGATTAAAGAGTCTGTGTTTCACTTGGGCAAATGGAGGAATGATTTTATTGTTTCTACAATGTTTCAGGAATTGCAGGTCGGCAGTTCTTCTTTCAATTTTTATCCTTGAGATTTCGAGAAGACAGATCTCATTCCATGTATCCCTCCGTACAGGGAAATTATGTTAGACTTTAAGCTTCTGTGGTAGTTTTTTGGAGTAACGTGATCTGGATTATCCACAGTATTATGTTTCTTATGTCGACGTTTTGAACCCCAAAGGGGGTCCATCCTCAGGACCAAATTTGATAGAATATGAATGATAGTTAATTTGAGAGAAGAATCTTCTGACCAGAGTATAAATACAAAACCTAGAAAAAAAATTTATTTTTTATTTTTTTAAGCCGACCTATGAATTTTTAATTTTATTTTATTGATTTATTTATTTTATTTTAATACTTTTGTTTATTAATTATTCCAATTTTAATTATTTGTTTTGATTAATTGTTAATTTAATCATTAATCATTTATAACTAATTAAATTAATGAGATAAGTTTATATAACCTATTTGATTCCATTAAGTATAGTGTTATTGTTTTAATTAATTCTATTATTTCATTATTACTTTTGAACTTAATAATATGAGAAGTAAATGATCTAATTATTTTAATTAATTTTATTTTAAACAAAAATTATCAATATATTAATTAAGTCATAAAATTAATTAATATATAATAATTAATTAAATATATAGTAAATTATTAATCTGAATAAATTAATTAATTAATTAATTAAGTATTCATAAATTAATTAATATAAATAATAAATTAATTTATTACTTAATATAATTAATTCAATAAATTAATCATATATAAGTAATAAATTAATTTTATTAGTAATATTAATAAATTAACTAGTTAATTAATTTTATTTAATTTTATTTTAGTATTACTTTATTTTTAATTTTCGATTAAATTAAATTAAAATTTTTGGGATGGAACTAAGCTTCTAAAGGTTTGGAGGGATTTTTATGTCTAATCAGGGGGAGCCAATTCCCACTAATCTCACTCCCATTGTCCCTGTTGAGGTTCTGAGGAAGCTTCATAATTTCAATAGCCTCCCTGATTTTTCTCTTTTGATAATGCTCCTCCCTTGCAATGATTCTAGCGTCTTCTAAACACACATGATTTTTGGTCTTGGATGAGTGTTCTGTAAGGGTTGATGTACGAGATCTCCCGTTCTTAATATCAGTGTCGTGCTCTTTGAGTCTTATTTTCAAAGATTGTCATTTTTCACCAATATAACTCTTGCCACATGAGCAATCAATCTTGTACACACCCTTAAGTTTTTGATGATCTATGTTGTCCTTCACTGACCTCATCATTTTCCTGATTGTTCCACATGTTGTAAATTGAGTGTATATGTCTCTCCTTTTTAAAATTTTTGCAATTTTATCTGTAATCCCCTAGATGAATGGGAGGTAAACTTTACCACAATTTTCTTCCTTGTTTTTCTGGGGACTCTGGGGACTCTTAGAGAGGACCTTATCTTGGGCTCTTTTTATGGCTTTCTTGATACTAAACTCCTTGTATCCTAGGTTTATGAAAACAGAGGTTAAGTGTTCAATTTCCTCATTTAGGTGATCAGAGTCAGAAATTCTAAGAGCCCTAACAGCTAGAGTGTTTAAAACACCAAATTTTTGAGATGGATGATGGTATGAGTCAGCATGTAGATAGCTTTCAGTATGAGTTTTCTTCCTATAGACCTGGTGTCCTAAAGTACCATCTTATTTTCTAATGATCAGGACATCAAGAAAGGGAATTTTACTGTTTTTCTTCAAGCTCCATAGTAAACTTGATTTTGGAAGATATAAAGTTAAGATGATTGAAGAACTTCTCCAGTTCAGCCCTACCATGGGTCCATTTTAGGTTAGTGTCATCCACAAATCTTTTCCACCAAGTTGGTTCCAAAGGGTATGAGTCAAGGGCTTTCTTTTCAAAGTACTCCATGTATAAGTTGGCAAAAATAGGTGAGAGCGGGGGAACCCATGGCAACTCTTGATATTTGTTCATAATACTAGTCTTGAAAGCTGAAGAAGGTGGATCGTAAACAAATTTATGCAAGTTCTGTTGTTTCAGGATCGGTGGCTATTTTTATAACATGAACAGCTTCATCTAGAGGAATCTTTGTAAACAAAGAAACCACGTCAAAACTCACCAGAATATCATCTTTATCTACCTTTTCATCCTTAATAAGTTTTACAAAATCATTGGAGTCTTTTATAAAAGAGTCAGTGTTACCAACTAGAGGTCTCAGAATCTTAGCCACATACTTAGCTAATTCATAGGTAGGGGAGCCAATGGTGTTAACTATTGGTCTAAGATGGACCCCCTCCTTATGGATTTTTGGTAATCCATAGATTCGAGGTATAACCTCACAAGATGGGATCAACCTCTTCTTCATTTTATCCTCAAGGTTCGTTCTCATGATGGCTTTCTTAACCTATTTCACAATCTTAGGAATGGGATTGGAGTTGATTCTTTTGTAACTCCCACAATTTAAATGTTCATTCATCTTATGAATGTAATCATATTTGTTTAACACAATGGTTGCCCCTCCCTTATCTACTTTAAGAATAACTATTTTGTCATTATTACGAAGAGATCTAAGAGCATTCAGTTCCTCTTTATTTAAATTACTTTTTGGTCGTTTATATTTCAACATAACCAGGGAGCATTCTTGTCTTAATATTTCTTTGTCCTCCAATGAAAGGCCTTGAGTCCCATTTTCGATGTTACAGATGATGCTTTCAAATGGAATGTTCTTGGGAGAGACTGCAAACCTTAAGCCTTTTCCGAGGGTATTAATTTATTTAAGAGTGAGTGCTAGGGATGAGAGATTAACAACTCTCTTGTCAGGTTTACTCGAAATATTAGGAATGTGTTTCCTTCCTACTACACTTTTGTTGTCCCTCTCCTTTTTGTTAAATTCTGTTAAAATATTTGCCTCATTATTGTCTTTTGTTGTAATGTTTATTCTGGCACCAGCGCTGATTATGGCATCAACCTTGTTTTTGACTGTTTTAATATTCGAAATATTATTTCTGAGGGCGCTGGAAACCACACAAGAGCCTGATGTGCCCACTCCACCCACCATGCTCCTGTTATTAATCGTTGCTTTCCCAGTAGTGCTATCACTTGCAGCAACCATTTTACTCTCACCATTACTCCCAGTGTGATCATCGACCACATCAGCGTTTTCAATGTGATTGTTGTTTGCATTGTCAAGCTGCGATGTATTTATATTTTCAATGTTGTCTTTTATTCCAACAGCGTAAGCTTTTATTTTAATGAGCCCACCACGTCCCCCGGGCTTTCGTTACAAACTAGTTTTGCCTCATTCTTATTGTCTTACGCTGTAATGTTCATTCTGGCACCAGCGTTGTCATTTATTATGGTGTTTTTAACTGTTTTAATATTCAAATCACTGAAATTATTATTTCTGAGGGTGAAATTGTTATTAATCGTTGTTTTCCCGATAGTGTTGTCACTTGCAACAATCATTTTACCTCCACGAGTTCTCTTACTATTACTCCTAGCGTGATCATCGACAAAAATAGTATTTCCAATGTGATTTTTGTTTACAATGTCAAGCTACGATGTCTTCTTACTCTTGTTTACAACGTTATCTTCTATTCCGACAACACAAACTTTTATTGTTCCACCGAAATTCTTACTAGTGCAGAAGATTGGTGAGCCCGCCACCTCCCCCGGGCTTTCATTACTAACCTGTTTTGCTATTGCATTAATTGTCCAAGTTGTTGTTTGTTTACCAGCAGTGCTATCATCGGTATCAGTCTTGTCACTAGTTGCAGATATGTGCCTTCATGCTTTATTACAAAGTTGTCAGGATCTCCCGAAGCCTCCACCATTGATGTAAAAATCGTTGAACCTTTTCCTAATTTGGAGAGCTTCCTAGAATGTTTTACACGGGCAATCCTACCTTCTGACTGAGCCTTCAAGGTAGCCTTTGCATCAATTATCCTCCATATGTCAAAAATAATCATCTTGGCTAATCTTAAATGATTGGAAAGGGCAGAGCGGCTGAGCCTATCCAATGTAGCCCTGGTTTTCTTAATTTCACTGCGAATGAGGGCCATACTTAATTTTAGAAAAGATTTATTGTTATATAAATTAAAGAGTCTGTGTTTTACTTGGGCAAATGGAGGAATTATTTTATTGTTTCTACAATGTTTCAGGAATTGCAGGTCGACAGTTCTTCTTTCAATCTTTATCCTTGAGATTTCGAGAAGATAGATCTCATTCAATCTTTATTAATTTAGTATATTAATTAATTTATGAATTACTTATATTAATTAATAAATTAATTTACAGATTAATTAATTATGATTACTTATATTAATTAATAAATTAATTTATTAGATTAATTAATTTACTATATTAATTAATTATTAATTAATTATATTAATTATTTTGAATTAATTAATATAATTGATTATTAATTTTTTAATTAATTAAAAATAATTTAATTATTAAGATCATTTACTTCTGAGATTATTAGGTTTAAAGTATAATTGAAAATAAAAATTAATTAAAACAATAAAATATATAAACTTATCTCATTAATTTAATTAGTTATAAGGGATTAATGATTATATTAACAATTAATCAAAACAAATAATTAGAATAATTAAAAAACAAAAGTAATTAAATAAATTAAAATTAAAATAATAATTCATAGGTCGGCTTATACATAAAAATTTCTAGGTTTTGTATATATACTCTCGTCGAAAGTTTCTTCTCTCAAAATAATTGTCATTCATATTCTATCAAATTTGGTCCTGAGGATGGACCCCCTTTGGGGTTCGAAATGTCGACATAAGAAACATAATACTGTGGATAATCTGGATCATGCTACTCCAATTAACATGATAACCAAAATCCCCGTTGTTATGCGAGTGAAATCCTTTGATGGATGATGTAAAAGATTCATCAAGATCCTTCTTTGTTTCCACATTACAGATTAAATATTTGCTTGAAATGGGATATAAACACGGAAGTTCAATAGTCAAATTAAACTTTCTTCCCAGAGGGCTGAAAAATGTACACAAAGAAAATAAGCATCCCTCAAGAGAGTGTTGACATCCCATGTGATAACATCAACGAAAAATTTGTACAAAATAATCATGAATTGACCAAAATCACAAATGCCATCATGGTGACAAGAACCTGACATAACCATCTGTGTAGGTTGAAGTGTCCTACTCACCTAATTTAAGTTTTAATTTCATGGCAACACGATCAACTACTTCTCAAAACAAGAGTCATTATTTAAATCATGAGATTCAAAAATTAGATGTTGGTTAGATAGTTTTTCAATATTACCACAAAAATCCTCAATGATAAGAAAGTCATATTCTTGATCAAAAGGAGTTATATCTTAAAGAAAATCTTCAATAATTGCATTAGACTCCATTTGAAATTCCTGCAAATTTAAATCTTCTTGTGCAAACATAGACTCATCCATGTTACTTGAACAATCATTCCCATACAATTCAGAGAAAAGGAAATCATCAGGGTCACAGTTGTATAAGGGTTCGAATTGATTAATAGGTAAAAGATCGTCTAGTGCTATATCAAGATTCGAAGATGGTTGATTGGTAAAATTAGATGAATCACCATCAAGGGAAAGATGTGAAATAAAAATCAATTCTTCATTAGCAAATTGATCCTTTGGTTTAATGATTGGTTTAGGTCCAATATATGGAACATCAAAAGGAGGAGGACAAGGGACAAAAAACATATATGGTTCTTCCTCGAGATGCTGAAACCCTTCCTCATCAGGAAATTGATAACAAAGATGAAGGAATCGATCAAAAAAATGTTCGAGAGATTCATTCAGTTCCATTCTAAGTTGGTAAAATTCATTAATAACATCTTGGTACTCATATTTTTTGAACTTGAGATAAAGCTCATTAACGCAATGTTTAAAAGATGAAATAGAAGCAGTGGGTAGAGAATAACACCATTGCTTCACATGACCATCCAATGTAAGGGTAATCAACAATGCAAGGATTTATTTATAATAAACACCACTTGAAAAAAAAATTGAACAAACTCAATTACATAATTAGGGATGGTTATTGTACTCTTTCCATCAAATTTAATATGTGACAAGTTATTTAAAACGTCTATGAGGATTGAAAGTTCTAAAGCTTCAGAAAAACACCTCAAGATTTTGATTTGGGATGAATCCATTGGAAGTAGGAGACTCAAATAGAATTCAAAGGCTCAACTTGTCATCTGACCCTCCAAGTGCCAAAAAATTTGACAATGCTAGATGTCGAAAACATTGTAAGGGGATATCCCTAATGTGAAGTCCCAATTAGACCTCACAGAATTTGGTGTAGGAGTCTCATCCGATCATATGGTCTATTGACCATTGGAAAGGTTTCAAAGATATGTCTTGGTTACGACTACACATAAGGGAATGCAACACCTCTTTGGGGTAACAAGTATGTGAGCTTTGTCAGACACCCAATGTAAGGTGCATGAGGGAACATTCACGACTAGTAGGGAGAACAAGCCACCAGTTAGAAAAGTAATAGTACTATCCTAAAGGGGGGCTAGGGAAGAAAGAGAAAGACTTCTTGAATACCTGTAGATAAGTCCACATGATAACAAAAACTATTAAAACATAACAACACTTATCCAATAACAACCATAACTAAGAAATGAATTAGTTCATTCACTTAGTATGTAATTAAAACAACATATACCATAAGCATAACTAGAATAGGCCAATTATATCTACAATACATGTATGAAGAAGTGTTGGCTCATCAAGCTTCAGATTAAGCGTGAAAGGTCCCAAGTACATTCTTACATGAATGAAACACTATATTAAATAGTGGAACATGAATCCACAACTTGCTTCTCTAAAGAATGATCTATCTCCTATGTGATACAAGAGATGCCAAGGAAAGACTCCAAGAATCCAACCAACAGCTTGAGTTATGAGGAGCTATTTATAACAAATATCAATTACCTTTAAGCTTCCTCATGACTCTTTGACTTCTATGACTATTCGTATTCTATTTATGACTTATTACATTCCATATGTGACTATCCACACTCCACATGTGTCCCTTGGACTTCATTACATAAGAAAAATTACATATGGGTTAGTGGCCTAATAAGACAAAGTTGATAATGGGACAAATTCTCATCAAATCGATAAATCGTTTGCTTCCTCATGGATTTCACTTGTAGTGTAAGTGTGCCATGTCATGAAATTAATTGAGATGGCTTTGACCTGAAGTAGAAAGTCCCCTATATACCACATCTTCACCTCCAGTGCCTCTATTAGTATGGTCTTGGAGCTTGACAATACTTTATTTCAGAACCATGAAAGTTTCATATGATATTTGATTGGTGCAAAAGTGTAATGTAGAATAATGTCTTTGGTAACCTCGGAGCCTTCCTATTATGTTTCCTATTTGATATGTTCAATATTTCTTGATCTCCTGGAGATGACTTCTCTGCCTCTGATCGCTTCAAGTATTCCTATTGCGGGCATCCCATGCTTTTGTATTAGAGACTCAAAACCATTATGAAGTTGATTATAAGTAGCAATATTACTAACCGACTGTGCTCCAAGATGTGAGTAGTTTTATAGGTGGAGTCTTAATTGAACCCTGTCCACCTCTAATGCAATCTTGTCTTTCTTTTCCAAATGTTGCAGAGCATCCAGATACTTGGTAGCCCACTCTCGAATCTTGTCAACAATTCTTTTTTCTACTTTTAGGATTTTACCACTTCCTGTGCTTTCTTCTAAATGCCAACGAGATGAACTACCACATGTTGTATGAGTATCATCTCATCATATAGCCATGCCATGGTGTCCCCCATTGGCCCTAGCTCTTCCTACATGGATGACTGCCATTCTACGGTGTTGAAACTCTATGATGATAACCAATGATTCTATTCCGCAAGATGTTTTGCATGTTTCTTCACCATAGCAAGTTCTCTTCTCATCCTCGTGTTCTCATTCAACAAGTACTCAGAATTATCCCGTGTTTTTATGGAAAATAAAAACATTTTCCACCATGAATTTTGTAGGATTCCTTTTGGTGTTTGTAGTTATCACCTTCTCTATAGCAGTTGAGACTAGATTTTGAGGATCACTGGGAAAGTATCTATCCCTCTACTACACAATTCTCTTCTTGAGTTGGTCAAACATTACACTACATACATCCATGACTCTGTCTGTCGATGGAGGAGTGGTCCCCATCTCTCCAAATGGAATATGACCACATGTAAGGGGACGTTCCTCTAGAGTACTTGGATCATCATCCCTGGGTTGAATGGTATCTTCTTCCTCCAACTCTTCCTCTTCTATCTCTTGAGTAAATTGTTCTTCTTCCAATCTTTGTGTTTCTTCTTCTTCCGAGGATTTCCTTTTCTATTCTTCTTCTATCCTTCTCCTCTCTTCTTATTTTGCTTGTTGCTTTGCTAGAAACTCATGCTACTTCCTCTTCTCCTCTTCTTCTTATGCTTCTCTCCTATCTTGTTCTGGTTGAATAGATCCTATGTTCAAAGGATCATCTTTCCACCTTATTCTGCTCTCTCCTACCGAATCATATATGATCCTCTTCTTAGGAGCTACTTTCCTTACTTGAGGAGTCATTTTTTCTTCTTCCTGCACTTGTAGGTCTTGAGTTGGTGTATCTTGGGGTGAATTGGTTTCCATCCTTGAATGTGCCTTCATGTTTTCATTGTACCATTTCTTTATTTTCTCATATTCTACTATAGATATCGAAGAATACCCCATACTGTGACCAATCCTTTCACAATTTTTCCTACATATTCTTCTGGGATCATATCCATGAAAATCCTTAGTGGAAAAGTGCAAGTGATCTATATCATGTATCTCTGCTACTACCGCATTGTGGCTCTTCAACACATATAATATGATCCTCAATAGGAAGATGGGCCAAGGTGCTTTCTTCCTCCTGTGAAGAACTCCTGACAATCCCTTGTCCAATTCATTTTCTACTTCCTGCATGATCACCTTATTGGTCACATATTGCGACATGATATGAGGGGATATCTAGAAACCAAAACATCTTATTTATGTCCCCTTAGGCACTGCAAACAAATCCATGATATCCCATAGTAACTCCTTCACCTAATTAGTCATGTAGGGAGGATCAATATCGAATATCATATGAAAGATAACTATAAAGAAGTGCTTGGTGAATTTTTCATATATGGCCCTGAATCTTGATTTTGATAACACTCTGCAGTGAAAGTAAATTGAGAAATTTTTCTCAGGTGTCTAGTTCCAATACATTCCTAGGAATGCATACTGTGGATAGATTCCATCTTTAAGAAATGTAGACATATAAAATTCTAGTGCCTGGTTTGCCCTCAAATATGCTTTCGCCTACTCTAGGTGACACTGCAACTCAAATGAAAATATATATACCCAATTGAAATCTTTACCATAGTCTACCACACCTTAGTGTTCTTGCACCATGCAACTGATAACGCATAGCTACCAAATACTGATATGCATCTCTAAGGATGTTTGTATAATAAACTGCAGATGGGCAATGGAAAAACTTAGCAGGCTCTTGATACCAAGAATTGATAATGTCACTTGTGGTGAGGTTGGCCCATCTGGTGTATAAGTCATTATTTTCATATTTTTTGGGCTTAAGAATCTTGTAGTACATTTGCATGTCTTCTTTAAAATAAGTAGGGAGGTGACTGCCACTCTCAATGTGAAGCACAAGATAAGAGTCATTCATCTGTGTAATGGTCCACTCAATCACTTTTGCACAAGGGATGATCGAGAATATTCATGTGATCCTATACATGTTGGACATATTGATATTGATGTATGTGTGGACATATTCTAAGTTCTCAACAAACTTCTCCTACATAAATGCATTGTATAGCTAGATCCATGTGACCTATGTAGTCTTATCAATAAAGCATTGTGTATTTGCATGTATTGGAATGGTTGGCTTGGTAACTTCAACAGAATTCTCAGTGATCACTTAGGAGACTTTTGATGGAAGGGTCACAATACTTGTAGCACGAACACCTGTTTGTGGCAGCACACTCATAATGACAATATTAGCTTAAAGCAACCTAACAATGAAAAAATACTTGTAAATCATGTACAAAGTGCCATCACATGTAACTGGACATGAAAATCTATTAATGATAGTACAAAATCACTTACATGTGTGAGAAAATAGACATGCAAACTAGGAGGGTGAAATTTCAAAGCACAAAGGTAGGTCAAGGGTCATTCAGGGATTTGTAGTGTGCTCATGTGCTCAAGCAAATGAAAAAGACCATCAAGAGTACAATTGCACACTGCTAAGGATCGAAATGATAGGTTATTGGGCCTTCAGGCCTTCACAGTGCACCCATGCGCTCAAGGAGACAAGGAGGGCACACTATCACACTCTTAAGGGACAAAGGAACATGCTTCTAAGCCTTCGGGCCTTCAAGGTTTGCTCATGCACTCAAAGGCAAGAAAGGCACATTGGCACATGCCAAAGGGACGAAGGGAAGTGCTTCAGGACTTCATTGTGTGCCCATGCACTCAAGGGACGGTGTAGTACTTCGTGGTGGAGAAGTGCGCTTAAGAGGAAAACTTGATTGTATTGGGTGCAAATTTTTAGGCTAATTGGGTTTCGAGTTCCAAAAGTGCACTCTACGTATTGAAAGCTCAGAAACAAGTTTAACAACAATATTTCATGATAATAATGAGGAGAATAAGGATTTGCAATCTTATATAGATGTTTTCGCATTCACAGTGGAATATGGAGGGTTGAAGAATATGAAGAGTTTTTGCATGTGATAATGAATTAACACTTGCAAAATGAAGATTGAACAGAAACACCAGTAATCGAATTGAAAAACAAAGAAACAAAACAAGAAAAGCATGAACAATAATGAAATCATGAAAGGTGATGAAATTATTTGACATGTAAAAGTTACTTGTGAAGCTGGTTGATGAAGAGTTTCTTGATCTCTAGTTATGCACTCAACTCAGATGAGAACATAACCCAATTGGGAAAAACCCCTCCTTTGTTTTCATTATATCAGATGAGAACAATGATCTATTACAATGACAACTTCAATGCTTGAAGCTTAACCGGCATTGAAATACTGATCTCCTCCTCCTAAGTCTTCTCTTGCCAATACTTAGCCAAAATATGCCTCATGCTTCCTCCTATTTCCTTGCATAATTCTTGCTCCCAAAGAATAGGGAAGCTCCTATTTCCTTGTGCAAATTCAAATAGAAATGGATCACTTGCTACATGCAAAATTTGTACATTCACTAGTATACAATAATGATTAGAATTATCCATTTTTCCTCCACCTCATTAGGCAATTCGAATTGCATGCATTACTAGGGCTATTTTTAGTAAATTAACTAGTTATTTGAGAGATCATTGAGTTAACAACAATTACAACTACTCAATTGAACTCACACTGACTCTATTCTAGACTAGATCTTAGATAAATGACTTTCACTAAAGATAACACCTCTAGATAGTTATATATTAGCCACCAACTTGCACACAACTCTAATTCTAGCCCATAAACTTGAATTTATTGACTTAAAAGAGTGATTTATCCATGTCACTCCTACTAACTTCCTACCAACTCATCTTGTTGAAGTGGAAATTCGAATTTCCTCATTTGACTAAGGAACAAGTCAAATGAAGTATTTTCTTGCTACAATTTAACACTCCCTCTTAGTAAGAAAAGGGTTCTAAACAACCCCAATCCTACTCCTATGGAACTCGAACTTGCCTCCTAACAAATCTTCTGTAAAAATGTCTACATCTTTCTCCTCTATAGGAATGTACTATAACATAAAAATCCTCCTCTACACACAATCTCTCAAGTGATGGCACTTGATGTATATATTCTTGGACGTATCATGAAACATTGAATTTTAAGAGAGTTTTATACAACTATGATTTTGATAGTGGATCAATGCAAGATCCATCCCTTGACTGAAGAGACCAACCAGGATCTTCCTCATCCAAATAGCCTTGCATATTGCATGACTAGAAGCCATATACATGACATACTGAGTTGAGTTCTACAAATATTTGTTTCATGTTGTACCAAGAAATTGTTACTGACCTAGCACTGAAGACAACTCCCAATGTGTTCTTCCTATCTGAGGAACTCCCTTCCCAATCTATATTTGTGAAGCCTTAGAGCTTCACTGCATCCATTTGCATATACCTTAAACCAAAATTTGTTGTGCCTACGAGATATCTAAAAACGTTTTTCCACTTTCTAGTGAATCTTGGTAGGCTCTACCATAAACTAACTAACTTGATTAACTACAAAACAAATATCGAGTCTTGTGTTCACCAAGTACATCAATGACCCCACCAATTATTTGTAGATATAGTTCCATCTACTACCTCACCTGTAGAAGAATCCTCTTTCCTCTAGTCAATATCAAGAGGAGTATCCATGGATTTGTAATCCTACATATTGAAACTCTAAAGGATTTCAGAGGTGTAGTTCCCCTTTCCAACAAATATCTCTCCATATCCTTACGACACTACCAAGACAAGGAAGTAGTGCATCAAACCCATATTCTTCATCTCAAACTCTCTTGGAAGGTCAACCTTGCAAGACTAGATAGACCTATCATCTCCTATCGGTATCAAATCATCCACATAGAGAACAAATATGAGAAGACAACCATCTACCATAATGTAGTATAGATTAGCATCTGCTTTACTCTTAGTGAATCCCAATCCACTGAGATAAGAATCTATGCAAGTGTACAAAGAATGAGGTGCCTTATTGATACCATAGAGGGCTCTCTTTAGCCTACACACATGTGTCTCCCTACTAAAGGTCTTGAACCCCTCAATTTTCTTAATATAGATCACTTCCTAAACCACTCCATTAAGGAAGACAGACTTAAAATCCATTTGGTGGATCCGCCTCCCAAACTGTGCTGCCAACGCAAGTATGGTCCTAATAGATGAGTATATTTCCACATGGGAAAATGCCTCACCATAATCAATCCCCTCCACCTGTGAGAAGCCTTTGGACACAAATCTAGCCTTGTACTTCTCAAAACTTCCATCAGCTTCATGTTTCACCTTATAGACCCACCTAAAGCCAATAAAAAAATTTCCCTCAGGTCTAGGCACAACCTCCCAAGCATTATTCTTCATGATGGAGTCATACTCCTCCACCTTGGAATCTACCCAGACCTATTGGGAAACAACCTCTTCAAAAGAATATGGATAGAATCAATCAACTTTGACATGAGTACCATATATCTAGTATATTTTTCTAGTGATCTCCTCTATCTACGCAAGGAGATAGGGGCTCCAATCTGATCTTGGGCTTCCTGTACCAACTTGTCAACCATCCTGGTCATATTCCTCCCTTCTATGGAAGACTTTATGTGAGTGGGTTCCTTCACTCGACCTGCTCTCTGCTCCTCCACATTTGGCTTCTCCACATCATCCTCCTAGAATTTCCTCTTGCCTTTGAGCAAGATTTGACTCTGTGAATCTGATTGAGGCTCCTCCTTTTGAGATAGAAGCTGCTCCTTTGGTGGTATGCTCACCTCTCACTCTAGAGAGATCCTCATGGATTTCTCCTCATCAAATATCACATCCCTCCTCATTACAATCATCCTAATTGAGGGCATGTACACTTGCTAAATATGAGGTGTCTCTGTGTATCCTACAAAGATACCCCTATCTGTAGTGGGCTTCGACTTTTTCCTGCTATCTTTGGAGATATGACAATAGACTATGGATCTAAAAATGGGAAAGTGGGAGGTATTTGGCTTCCTCCCTATGAAATCCTCTTCAGGTGTAATCATTATAAGACTTTTATGAGGGCTCCTATTCTACAAATAAACAATTGTGTTGTAAGCTTCCACCCACAAGGATAGTGGCAATCCCTGGTCATGCAACATTTCTTTAGCAGCTCCTATAATACTTCTATTTTCGATTTTCAACTAAGACTTTAAATTCAATAAAATTTGAATAAACCTCATTTTTCTTCTTCATGAAATAGATCCAACATTTGTGGGAAAAATCATCAATGAAGATCACATAATACCCATACTTTGTATTTGAGACTATGGAAAATGGTCCACACACATCTGAGTGAACTCACTCCAAGATGGCTCCAACTTTGCTAAATTGGCCCTAGAAGGAGGATTTAACATATTTTCCAAGAGTGTTTCCCTTGAAAACATCATGTTCACCAAGGGTGCATTTTGGAAGTCTAGTGGTGACCTACATCATTATTTTCAAATTTCCATGGTGTAAGTGTCCCATGCGCCTATGCTAGATCTCTCCAACATCTAGCTCCTAAACATGTTTTTCCTTGCTACTCAATGTAGCACATGCATTCACCTATAGCTTGTAAATATTTTTAACTTGAACACCAATTTGTTTTACTTGTCCAATATAAATTTTCTTCAAATATGTCTTCCCTCTACTAAACACCACATCATATCCTCTGTCTTCAAGTACAACTACAAAAACTTGATTTTTCTTCAGACCAGGCACATACATTACATTCTTTAGGTGAAGATGGGTATTTGAGCCCATATTAAAGGTGATAGTGCTAATATCTTTGGGACTATACCTTCCATCATCTCTAATTTCTTTGTAATTATAGATCTTTCTCCTCTAAGTTGTTGGAGAACTCCTTATTTCTTATCATATGAAATGAAGCACTAGAGTCTAAGTACCATACACTACCTTGTACAATACTTTCCATGCAAGTAGTAAGGGTGAAATCCTACTCGAATTGTGATGTGCGAGCATATCCTCCTGCTCTTATTTCAAGCTTCTTACTAGATTTCTTGTGTGGACACTTGGTTGCATAATGTCCATACTCATGGTAGTGAAAGCATTTAATTTTACTAAGATCTTTCTTCTTGCCATGGTTCTAGTTGGATTCTTACTTGCCTTAGGCCTTCTTGCCTTTGGATTTGTTTCCTTTTCTAGCTAAGGCAAAGTTTTCTTCCTCATCATTTCTAGATATGACTCCATCTCTATTGTTTCTTCTAATATCCTCCTGCACCAAGTCAGACCAAAGTCTCTCCCAATCTGGGAGCTTGTTCCTTCCATTAAATGAATCCTGATAGTTGTACCAGGACTTTAGAAGACCAAGGATTACTAATCTCATAAGTTCAGATGGTGGCATAGTCTCTCCAACTCCTCTAGGTTCATCTCTCACCTTAGTGAATCTAGATAGTTATTGAACAATAGTTACATTTTTATTCATTCGAATTTTCCTAAACTTATCTCTCAATTCCATCTTCTTGGCATCAATACTACTTTCAAATAGGTTTGTAAGAGTCTTCCACATTGTAAAAGCAATATCCTTTCCATGCAAATTTGAAACCACTTGTTCTCTGACTCCCTCTAGGTTGATCCTCCTAGCTTTTGCAGTATATTTCTTCCACTGAGCCAACTATTCTGCATGTAATGCTATTGGTTTTGGAATATATGTTTTTGTGTATTCTAATACTCCATTTTCATCGAACACAACTTCCATTTTGTATTTCCAAGCTCTTAAATTTGAAGTTCCCTTTAATGCATACTCAAGCCTCAAACAATTGAAAGACGTTGTTCCTATACTAAAGAAAGACCTTCACCAAAAATTTGTTATTCAGAATTTCTTTGAGAGATGATCAGGAACCTAGTTTCTATGTAGTTTTCAATAGATTTGATACCATGTAGAAATAACTTGACATTTGCAGTTGCTAATGAGTTCAAACTGAAAACAATAGACAAAAAATTCTTCTACTCAATCTGTGGAAGGGGAAAAATACAATAGAAACACATGCAATCATTCAATCACAATGAACACATTTTTTACTGGGGAACCCAACTGGGAAAAGCCCCTCCTTTGTTTTCATTATATTAGATGATAACAATGATCTATTACAATGACAACTTCAATGCTTGAAGATCAACCTACATTGCAATACCGATGTCCGCCTCATGAGTATGCTCCAACCAATACTTAGCAAAAATAGGCCTCCTTCCTCCTCCTATTTCCTTGTGCAATTCTTGCTCCAAAAGTATAGGGAAGCTCTTATTTCCTTGTGCAAATTCCAATAGAAATGGATCACGTGTTACATGCCGAATTTGACATTTTTCCACTATACAATAATGATTAGAATTATGCCTTTTTCCTCCACTTCATTAGGCAATTCAAATTGCATGCATGACTAGGGATATTTTTAGTAAATTGACTAGTTAGCTAAAAGATCAGTGAGTTAACAACAATTACAACTACTCAACTAAACTCATACCAACTCTATTCTAGACGAGAGCTTCGATAACTAACTTTCACTAACGATAACACCTCTAGAGAGCTAGATCTTAGCCACCAATGTGCACATAACTCTACTTCTAGCCCATAAACTCAAATTGATTGACTTAAATGACTGATTTGGCCATGTCACTCCTGCTAAATTCCTTCCAATTCATCTTGTTGAAGTTGAAATTCAATTTTCCTCATTTAACTAAGGCATAAGTCAAATGAATTCTTTTCTTGCTACAAGTTAACACCAATTCAATTACCTTCCACCCTAGACTGATGGCTAGATGAAGGTCTTCAACATGATGATAGTGCACATTTTTACACATGTACAACTCCAAGAATCCATGAACATAGGATGAGATTTTACCCTATATTCAACACAACTACAATAGATCTCTTCATATCTCAACAAGCCACAACCCCTTTTAGGTGGGCCTATGATTTTGACCATTGTGTCCCATTGATGTTGCAATGCCCCTTGCAACTACACAGGCCGAATTTGTGAATGTTCAATATGAAGCCAAAAAATATACCAAGTTTATTGAACAAATTCATCACATCTACCAGAAATTGAATAATATATTGCATAAACCCAATACTAAGTACAAACAAAATCATGATCAACACCAAGTGCCACACGAGTTCCAAGTAGCAGACAAGATTTAGTTGAATTTGTAGAAGGAACACCTTATAGGGGCCCATAGGAAGCTTCAACCACTCCACTATGGATCTTACACCATCCCTAATGCTATAGGTGACAACACTTTAGAGCTAAGTATCCCCCCATTCCTTGGCCTGCACCTAGTGCTCAATGTGGACTTCCTTCAACCATACTTTCCACCATCGTTGGACACATCATAAGTTGTAGCATAGATGATGCCGATAGAGCTCAAAAGATATTGCATTGACTAGGCCATAATTGATCAAATCATGGAAATATATATTAAGAACACTCACCAAAAGAGGATCAAACTATATTGGGTTTTCAAAGCAGACCAATGCCTACATCAAGGCAAGTGGCTCAATAGGTACCAAGTTCAATATAAATTTCCCCATCTCATGGAGGCACTCAAATAAATGGAGACCGTTACTTCCTAAGGGGGTAAGGACTGATCTAAGTGGATATTAGTGGCCACACAACTATTCCACTGGCTCACAACACAACTTTCGTTTTATGGCATTTTTTTTTTGGAAATTTACAGGTCTTGAACTTCCAGAGCCAATTTGAGGTCATAAATGGTGTTTTTTGGGGAAAGGGGCTGATGGAAGTCATTTAGTATAGAAAAAAATCAAAAAAATAATTCCTTAGATATACCTTCCCAATTTTCTACCATGCACGACAAAAAAATATTGTATGCAAAATTTACGACCCCATGAAGTTGACATTCCAACTTATCCCATTGGGGCACATAAGCCTTTAGCGCTTCATCTCCTAGGGTTAGGGGTTTGTATGTTTAGGGTTTCTAATTATTTATTCGTGATAAAAATGCCTCTTATCCTCATTTTAATACATTTTTTGGATGCATGTAGACATCACATGTCTTCTAAGAGATAAGATACCACCTTTTGAGTTAGTTTATTTGTATTCTACTTGTTTACATTTTTCGACATTTTCCATTATTTAATTGAAGTCAAGTTTCATTGTATATTTGTGCTTTTATTTATTAATATATATTTCATTATGTTCTCTTCATAAACTCATATCAATGGTATCAAAGTGGTTCTCTTTCATTTTTTTTTATTTGTATGTCCCCAATGAGGTCACAGTATAAGGAGTTGGGAATCATATTGTTTGAGCCCATGCAATACCATCCTTGTTGACCCTAAAAACCTCCCATAGCATAGAAAATAAAGATGAGGGAGCAGGAGATCCAATTAAACTATTACTTGAATAATCCCTCAAGTGACAAAGGAACGAGATGATGAATCAATTTTCCCTTATCTTCCACCATATTCCAATAGGCAATGCATCTTGATGAAGTGGCTAATTTGGAGGCATAAATCCATTTAAGGTACAAGTTAATTATGATATTATTGTATTTGAAGGTCATATAGACAAATATGATTTATACAAATGGTTAAAGCTACTAGAAGGGTATTTTTTTGGTCCATAATTTTTCCAATGGAGAAAAGATTTCCTTTGCACTCTTTAAGGATGCCCCTCATGTGAAGGATTGGTAGGAAACTTACTGTGAGAAAAGGGCCACAGAGGAATCCCCACTATTTTTAGTTGCACCCACTTAGGACTCTTTTATAGATGTTGTTACAGAACATTATTACTTTGTTGGAAGCTTTGAAGACTAGTACATGAGATGGGCCACACTACAAAAAGTTATGCCAAAGTTCACAAATATATTTCATACCCTGTGCACATCAAAGATTATGAGCGACATATGGTGCTCAAGTACTGTGGTTGTCTTCATAGGTATATCTAGACAGAAATGGATTTCCTGGACATCACTTTGCTTGGTGCAACATAGATATATTTGTCAAGATTGACTAGAAATTTAAATAGAAGAAAAGATACTTTGGATCTGTGAACCCTTCACAGCAAAAGTAGGAAAAAGGTAGCCCCAAAAAATAGAATAAAGGACAGAGCTAGGGTATACTACCCCAGGGAAACATATCAAATACAAACAAAAAATGGCACTTAGTAGATGAAGAAAGACATCGGAAAGTGGTGTGAGTTCCACAAGAGCCCCACTCATAAAACTAATGAATGTTGTGCAAAGAAGTCACTGGTAGCTAAGCTAAAAGATTCATATTCAGATGCAAGTTCTAACTTTGAACTAGAACTAGAAAAGGAAAAACAAATTATTGATGTGGAACCTAGTGCCAGTGTTTCCACTGTGAATTTCCAACAAAGTGAGCTTGAAGATCCGGATGAAGATGAACGCCTCTTACACTCACAAATGAGGGTGAAGGGTGCTCCACTATGTTTCCTTATCAATAGCAAGAGTCAAAATAACCTAATCTAAAAAAATGTTGCTAAGCGGTTGGCCATATCAACAATGCCAAACCCTCAACAATATATCATGAGGTGGCTCCATAAGATGCAAGATATGCGTGTCATCCAATAATGTTGCCTGCCCTACAACATCATGCCTTTCATGAAATAGGTACTATGTGATGTTTCTCCCCTTGAAGTTTGAGATGTTATGTTACGCCAACCATATTTGCAGAAGTGGAATGTTGTTTATGAGTCTAGACCTTGTAGTTTTATTATTACTTTAGGTAGAAAGATATACAGAATACTAGAGGTAGTCTCGCCTACTATCATTTCTTTGATCTCTACTAAGAAATGTAGTAAGATCATTTCCTAGATTGGGAAATTTGTCTCTATCTTGATTCACTCTCAAAGTAATGGCAATATTGTGGCCACATCCATGGGCTCCACATAAGGGTCCTCTAAGCAATTGCAACAAATGAATAAGATTGTGGAAGAGTATAGAGACATTTTCTCCTCCCCCACAAGGGTACCACTTCACTGTTAGGTCAAGTATACAATCAAATTTACCCCTCATTCACCTTTACACAATAGGCCATTCCATCGTCACTTTCTTTGGTAGAATGACGAAATTAAGTGACAGATTCAAGAGCTACTCCAAAAGGGGCATTTTTGACTGAGTTACTCACCTTTTGGAAGCCCAATTGTACTTATGCAAAATAAAGACAAGACTTGACAACACTACATTAATTAACAGCCCCTGAACAAAATCAGAGTTAAGAACGGGTACATGATTCCCTAGATTGACGACCTCAAGGGGGCCAAGTATTTTAGTAAGATTGATTTCAATTTCTTCTACCACCAAGTCCCAATAAAACCAATTGATGTGTCAAAGATTGATTTTAAGTCTGGGGAAGGGGGTTTTTGAATGGTTGGTCATGTCTTTTGCCCTGACAAAGTCCCTAGTGAATTTCATGAGGATGATGGATGATATCTTATGGAATTTCACCAACTCATTCATGATTGTATATCTAGATTATATTATCATATTCAAAAAGAGTTGGGAAGAATAGTTGCAACATATTCAATAGGTCCTTCACACTCTGCGACAATACAAGCTATGTGTTAAATTAGAGAAATGCTCTTTTGGCATGGACAAGGTCCAATATCTAGGCTACATTATTGATGAGAAAGGGGTGCATGTGGATCCAACCAAGATCCAATTCATTTAGGATTGGCCAGCCCTGATAACTCTAACAGAGCTTTGCAGCTTCTTGGGACTTGCTAACTTCTACTAAAGGTTCATGCTAGTGTTCTCTTATATTGCTTGGCCCTTAAGTCAAGTAACCATGGGCAGAGAAAAAAAAAATTTGTTTGAATCACACTAGAAGGTGTTGAATGAGTTGAAACATTTCCTTTGCTCTAAACTAGTCCTCACCTTTCCAGACCTACAACATCCATTTAAGATTGAGACAGATGCATCTGACTATGCTATTGGTGCAATATTCATTCAACAAGGGCATCTGATGGATTATCATAGTGAAACACTCTCTAATATTATCTAGAGATACCCCACCTATGATAATGAGATGCATTCCATCGTGAAAACCTATAGATAATGGAAAAAATATATTCTAGAGAAGGAGATGATCATCAACGCAAATCATAAACCTATTCAATTTATGCAGACATAAGGGAAGTTACAGAAATACCCCCATAAGTAATGGTCCACATACAGGCAACAATTACATTTGAACATAAAATAAAAAAATGGTAGCACCAATCATGATATAGATTGCCTCAGTCGGCACCCAATTGTGCCACTAACCACAATTCTCAACTCTTATGGGCATAAGGCATCTAGATGGCCACAACTATACAAAATCGATTCAAAATTCACTACCACCAACCATATGTTGATGACCAACAAACCAGTTCTAGAATTCCACCTCCAGGTTGGACTATTGTGCTACCTAAGACCTTTTTGTTCCTTTAAGTGAGCATGCCAAGCTAGTTTTGGAGGAACATTACAGTCGGGTCACAGGGAATTTTTTGTGTGGAGAAGATAGTGGCAATACTATAGAAGTAATTTTATTGGCCAAAACTTTGACATGATGTTCACAAGTATATAAGGTCCGCATTGCCCGCGTCATCGTCAAATCAACCATTAAGAAGTAAGACATGCCCCTTTGCCTACTCCTAGCTGACCACGAGAATACATATCAATGGACTATATTTCTATCCTTCCTTCTACTAAGCATGGTAATGACTATGTGTTTGTGGTCATTGATCAATTTTCTAAGATGGTCATTTTGGTTGCCTACATGAAGATTATCACAGCAAAATCCACTGCCAAGCTCTTCTTTGAATAGGTGTGGGGACATTTTGGGATCCTAAATACCATCATATCAGTTAGGGATAGCATGTTCCTATGTGCATTCTAGTTGAGCCTCTAGTCACTATTGGACACCATGCTCACCAAGCCAATTTCCTTCTAACCCGAGATTGATGGCTAGACAAACATCATCAATAGGATGATCATGAACATTATACGAATGTAAAACACCAAGAATCCGTGAACATGGGATGTGAATCTCCCCTATGTTCAACACAACTATAAAAGAGCTCTTCATATCTCAACATGCCACAACCCCTTTTAGGTGGGCTTGTAATTTCAACCATTGTGTCCCATTTATGTTGAACTGCCCCTTGCAACTACACGGGAAAAATATGCACATGTTCACTCTGAAGTTGAAAAAGATACCAAGTTTATTAAATGAATTCAACATATTTGAAAACAGGTCCATGATATATTTCATAAAGCAAGTACTAAGTACAAACAATGTCATGATCAACACTGAATGCCACACAAGTTTCAAGTGGGAGATATGGTTTGGTTTCATTTATAAATGGAACACCTTATAAGGGACCATAAAAAGATTTAGCCACTTTGATATAGACTCTACATCATCACCAAGGTTGTGGGTGACAATAGTTTTGAGCTAAGTATCTCCCCATTCCTTGGCCTACACCCAGTGTTAGATGTGGACCACGTCCAACCATATTTTCCACCATTATTTGACACATTAGAAATTGCAGAGAAACTAATGTTGACAGAGCTCAAACTAGATTACATTGAGAATGACACAACTAATCATATCATGGACATACACTAATATCACTTTCCAACATAAGATGTAGCTATATCTAGTTGTCAAAGTAGGCCAACTACCACATCAAGGCAAGTGGCTCACCAGGGACCAAGTTTAGAAAAAGCTTCCCCATCTCATGGAGGCACTTAATGCAATGGAGGCCATTTCTTCCTAAGGGGAGAGGATTGGTTGAGGTGGATATTTGTGGCCACCCACCTATTCCACTGGCTCACAGCACAATTTTCTATTTTTTACAGTTTTTAGGTCTTGAACTTTCAAAGCTATTTTGAGGCCCCAAATGGCATTTTTTGGGGAAATGGGCCAACAAGAAAGATAGAAAATAATAAAAAAAAATTATCCTTGGAATAACCTTTCCAACATGTTATTGTGCACTCCAAACTAATATCATATGCAAAAGTTATGACCCTTGGAAGTTGACGTTCTAAATTATTACATTTCCCATTGCGGCCCATAAGCTTTTGGATCTTCATCTCCTAGGGTTAAGGGTTTTGGATGTTTAAGGTTTCTCATCATTTTTTCATGATAAAAATTCTTTTGAGCATCATTGTAATACAATTAAGGAAAGCACATAACCATCACATCTCTTCTTAGAGATAAGCTACCACCATTTGAGCTAGTTTCCTTTTATTCTACTTGTATACAATCTTCAACATTTCCCATGATTTATTTGAAGTCAAGTTTCTTCGTACCTCTATAATTTTGGTTATTAATTTGTATGTCATTTTGTTCCCTTCATAAACTTAGAACAACGCAATGCTTCATAACAAGACAATCACTAAATGATCCGCCCCCATGGGCTATTAAAAAAACATAATTAGCTCAATTATAGTTATTATTATTAATAATAATTAGAAAAAGAATGAATATATAAGTTAAACATATATACATTTAAAAAAATATGTAACATGATTATTTAAAATTCACCCCATTTTACTATGGAAATTCTTAACTTGTAAACATGCTTTGTCATAATACCATTGGCCAATACCACGGCTTATCAATACCATATGCCTAAAAAAGCATAACTTATTTCATATGACACTTGTTCATATGACATTTTTTTTAATTTACCAATTTAATTAAAATGGTAGAAATCCAATAACTACTTTTAACACAAATATCAACTTTTGATGTGTGAATACTATTAAGAATATTCTAGAATATTTTGTAGAGATTAAATCTCTACCATCTATCTAATAATTATTGATAATTAAATTAAAATTCTGGAAGTTTTATTCTAAAATAGATGTCCTTATCAACATAACTTAAATAGCATAATCTAATGGGGTGACCTTCTAGCCCTTTTTAGATCAAATTTACCAAATCAAACAAAAAAATAAGAAAATTATAATTTTAAGTTATTGAATTTCCACAATCAATATTTCATACATTTTTCAAAGTACTCAATTCAATTTTACATTTAAAAAATCAGTTTAAATGATGAAACATTGTGATATTATATTAGTGATGGAAGATTGTGAATTTTTAATATTATGTTTATTCAAACTAATAGTAATAAAGAATTATTGTGAATTTTTAATATTATATTTATTCAAACTAGTAGTAATAAAAAAATTATCTTTTAGTTTCTTTTAAATGGTTGAAACACATAATATCATAACATGTTTTCCATTGAACGAGACACTTACTCCAATATTGTTAGACAATTTTGGATAAAAAAAGAGTATGTGTGTTCATTGTGGGGCCTCACATGGTATCTTGAAATATTTTGATATCTTGAAATATTTGGGACATTGTTAGATATGATAACCCTGAAATGAGGTAAAGTAAGCTTTACATTTACTTCACATGAGGGGGCATCAAATTTGGAATATGAGACTCCCTACACAGAGACATACCAACCTTCCTATTTGACATTGACACTAGACACATAATTTGTGTTTTCCCCGTACCCCAATTTGTGCTTTCCCCGTCTGTATTTTGAACCCAACCCCAAATTCATTGGATAAAATCATCATGGGGACAAAAGGAATAAGATATTGGACGTTTTCATGGTTTGTTTGAAGACATTATAAAAAACCATGCTTTCCCTACAAATCAAAGATTCTAAATTCCTAGATTTTTGTTCACATAAATATTCATATATTGATTTGTGACAAGAATAGGATGTGGGTTTTGAAGGGGAAGAGCTTCAAAGGACATAAAATATTGATTGCATGACCGGTGGATTGATGTTGGTGGTAGCATATATAGTGATGTCCTTTCTATAGGTTCTCTCAAGGGCCCTAATGAGGATGGTGACCGCTGTTGTGGCTTCACATTTCTTACACTTGAAAAGAAATGAAGAGCTCTTAATGTGGGTACTTATGGTGCAAGTCATGTTCATATTTTCATGGCTTGGTAAATTAATTAACGGAGAATCCTGCAATCTCATCAGAGTGATATCAAATACCTTTGTAGACAACGATATTGAATCTCTCTTCACATAAGTAGCTTGCATCCATGCACATCTTCCTCTCTTGTTAAAGAAGGACCTTTTCAGAATCAAAACAACAGAATAAGTAGGGAGCATTTTTGGGTAAGGGCAAGGCCAATAGCCATGGCCCTTCATTTCCCTTTCCTTGTCCTTCTATATTTTTAATAAATAAAATTTAAGATAAATTAACCCATTTTCCACCTCTCTCTTTCATTTTGTCTTATTCAAATTTTACATTTACAATATTTTACATAACTTCTTAACCTTTGTTAATTTCTAAATTGACATGCAATTATTGAGGCTTATAACCATTCATTGTTTTAGGTTCATTTTAGATCACCATTGCACAAAAAATTCTATAGTATGGTTTTAATAGCCTTCATTGTTTCATGATGTTATAGATTTTTTAATACTTGTGCCACCATTGTCAACTATAAGGAGGTAATACAAACTTTCCTACCATACTTATAAACCCTATCGCAACTTGTTTCCTTTTTTCTCAATGAGAACTTGACTTCATAGGTCCCACTTCTCCACCTTTCTTTGTTGGTCACAATTAAATTTTGGTCACCCTTGGTCATTTTACAAGGAGAAATAAAGTTATCCATTTAAAGAATGCAAAAGTTGAACATATTGTTTCCATTCCACAAGAGAATACCTTTTATTACTTTGAAATCCTTCTTGAGATTGACATTGGCAATGAGATTTCCTATATACCTAGGAAAGTCCTAAGCCTTTGCTCACAATATATTGTAATATGTTTCACTTCCCCTTCATATTATGCATGTGGAAATGGACTAGTTGAATCAACCAATACAAAATTGGTTAAAACTATGAAATGTATTATTGGTGATAACCATTGTAAATGGCATCCACAACCAACACATGCCCTATGGGCTATTAGGATGACAATCAAGATTATAATTGGTGAAATTCCTTTTTAATTGGTTTATGGACAAGAGGAAATTATGCACATTGAGCAAGAAATTGTAACTTATTGATTATCCTTTTAGATTGAGGAAATGGACAGAATTCCAATAAGTTAGAAGTTTGGTGCATTAATGTCCTTGGAAGAGAAATGGAAATTTGTAACTTAGAACTTTAAAAAGAGCTAAGGGGTTGTGAAAAGGTATAATAACAAGAATGAGAAAGTTATATCATATAGGGTTGGTGAAGGAGTCTTATTGTGGGATTATGTCCATGAAGACAAAGGAAAGCACAAAAATTTCCATAAATTATGGTTAGGGACTATTTACTATTGCAAAAAAATTGGGAATGATGCCTTCTATTTAAAGGAAAACCAAGAAACATTGTGATGGGATCTATTATTGTAACAAGGATGTTGCAACTCCCAAGGCTACCAACTTTAATTAATCAGTGAGGGAGGCATACAAACTTAAGGGGTGGCAGTGTTGTATGCACAGTAAGCTCAAGTTTTTCATAGGTTGCTCTAAGGCAGTGAACCAAACCAAGGTGTACAAATACCATTCTACAAACTAAATCTAGACTTTGGAAGAATGAAAAGTGATGTAAAAAGGAAACCCTAGTCTAGTTTTTGAAATGAAAGTGTTGCATGAAAGTATAGTCTAAGCTACTTTTAGGTAATAGAAAGGTTGCATAAAATTAAATGTAAATCTACTTGCAGGAAATTTAAAGCCTAATCTAATGCAGGAATGAAAGGTGGAGAAGTGGGACCTATGAAGTCAAGTTCTATGCAATCATTCAAGCTTAATTGTGACCAACAAAGAAAGGTGGAGAAGTGGGACCTATGAAGTCAAGTTCTCATTGAGAAAAAAGGAAACAAGTTGTGATAGGGTTTATAAGTATGGTAGGAAAGTTTGTATTACCTCCTTATAGTTGACAATGGTGGCACAAGTATTAAAAAATCTATAACATCATGAAACAATGAAGGCTAGTAAAACCATACTATAGAATTTTTTGTGCAATGGTGATCTAAAATGAACCTAAAACAATGAATGGTTATAAGCTTGGTCACTAAGCTTGATTGCATAGATGTATTGCAGTGGTGAAAAGGAAGATCCTAAGTGGCCTCTAGTCTTCCTAAAACTCGGTTTCAGAGCCTAGTGGTCATTGGATATGGTCAACATACAAAAATCAAGCTTAGAGGATGATTTTGGCTGAGTTTAGAGGGTCTTAGCATGGTGTTACAGGATCAAGACAGAGTGCTACAGGATTGTCCCGTTTTTCTACAGGATCATATCCGAGAGCAACATGTGGGATTAGAAGGTGCTTTGAAAGCAAGAAATGGTGTGATAAGGTAGGGGAAGTGTGTATGAATCCCTTTCCAATCCTAGTACTCCTCAAGAACCCATATTGCATAAGGAAATATGCACACATTGGTTTTTAACAAATCTGAAAAGTGACCTATGTAAACAATCTACTTGAAGAGGTCGCTGGGGAAGGGAGGAAAGTGTTGGTAATAGAATGACAAGTGTAAATGATAATTCTCAATTCTGTAAACCCATATGTTTACCTTCACACAAGTTAGATTGTTATTTTTATGTTTGGGAAGACTACTAAACAAATGATTTAATTTCAGAAGGAAGAGATGAAAAAGAAAACTAATTCAAGGTCTAACTATTGAAACGGGAAATTAACTATGTTTTTGGATTTCCAACACAATACCTACAACCACACTTCCCATAAGACATGTGATTGACATACCTGCACAATCAACTATCTCATAAACAAATTCTGCTAGAAAGGAAAGGAAATATGGCTAACTAGATATAGGAAATAAGATGCATGAGTAAAATGCACAAAGGAGAGAGACTAGAGCCTCTCCGTTGGACCCTAACCTAAGGGGAATCAATCACCTAAAGCAAACTCATATTTAAGATGACAAGTCTTTTCATTAACATAAAACAATGCTCAAATACATAATCAAATGGATGAAAATGACAAATATAAGCTCCTAGCTATTAGTAGTCTCTATCCTTCTCCAAAAAGTTTGAATCCTTTTTAGCCCTTGGGCTTCCTTATTTATACAAAAGTGGGTAAGGCTGGAAGGAGAGTTGTTTCCCTCCAAAATCCCTAAAATGGTGGATCTAGTTCCCTGATATCCTTATACGCATTAAGTACAACATTTTCCACCAGATTCTTGAGTTGTAGATGAGTAAACATGGGGAGTAGGTCAAGTTTAAGGTGAATAAATGTATAGGACAAGCCTTCTACATTCCCTCCAGTTGATTCTCAATGCATCCTTGCATATTAAATGCTCATTTTCCTACATATTCAAGCTATGTTAGGCTACAACATATGAAAATATTCTTTCCTAACCTAATGAACACATTATACATTAAAACATTCCATAAAATGCAGAGAGAGAGAGAGAGAAAGAGAGAGAGAGGTAAAATCATGCTAGAAGATGGACATATGGGACTTGTTATGTACCTATTAGGAGGCTCATCATCACCCCCTTATTGAAATGGTTGCTAACCCTTTGCGGAACTTAGTCACTTATATGCAACTCATTCATGGCCTTGGTGGCCTCTCTAACATCCCAAAGCACTTCAGATGGTGTGCCCTCCTTAGGGTAAAAACCTGCATTTTGGCTCTATCTTTGTCCACTCCCTTTTCTCCTTTACTTGATCTCTTCTCTACTACAGACCCATAGTAAAGGAGGGCTAAGTTTTAAGTTAATAATTATCCCTCTCACAATGGTGGTGGCATTGTCCTCTCCCTGAGGTTGAATGCCTACTGCAAACTCATGGGTGATTTCATCAAACCCTATGAATCTTTCAAATGATTCTAGCCACTAGTGATTTGCAAAAGCGTCTCTCAGAGGAGGGTGTTGGTGGATTCTTGAGGGATCAATGGGTTCTGTCCTATTAAAACTAGCACCCATGGCTTCATAATGTATATTCTCAAGGTTTTTGCAAGGGGATCCTACTGCTAATTGTTAATTTCAAAGAAACTTAGGTTTCCAATTTAGGGGAAGAGTGAGAGGAAAAAAATGGTATGCCAATCCTAAAATAAGTTTATCCTCCTACCACAGTTCTTATTTACACAAGAGTAAAACTCTACTCTTCAACTTATTTTTCTCTCAAGGTTCTACTACAAGATGTGCAGTGAAATAGTTTTGCAAGAATTCATAGACTTTTTGTTTGCAAGAGGTGAGGAGGATCAAGTACTTACCCCTCCCTATTAGACTCCTTCGAAATTCTAGGGTTTTGAGGTCGATAATACTTAAGAAAAGGCTCTTGTTTACCTCTTGGGACAATCCTATAGCATGCATATTTTCTTTTGTAGCAGTTGATTTGTGGTCTTGTAGCTTCTCTATGGCATCCTATGAGATCCCTCATATAGCCTGCTCGACTTCCAACGATGGTAGTGGGCCTCTTTACCATTTTTCGAATGAAATTATCAGTACAAATTAACATTTGGTCCACTTTTATTCCCTTCTGTGGCTTGGTGGTGGGCTCTACACATTGTATTAGCTAGCCCCCACCTAACACCTTCAATTTTTTATTGTAGGCCCAATGACCCACCCTCATACTCATCACTTGCTTTTCTTTTGTCATTTTCTCCATGTTTGATGAAAGAGGAAGTTAACTCTAAAGTCACTATTTGAGGTTAGACAAGACTTCTCAGCCACTTTGAGCCTACAAAAAACTTCCCTCTTGTGATTGACATGCTTAAGAGGAGAGGTGAAGAATAATTCATACATGTGCCTACCTAGTGATTTCTTATTGGTGTTATTATCTTTAGATGTGTTGCATGGCATTCTTAGACATACATGAGGCTATCTTTGAAGTTCTTCTAAGAGGTCATTGCCTTGTCTCTCTTGGTCCCTACAACTTCTTGAGAAAATATGAAATATTTTGTGTCTTCTGCTGGCTGAAAGTCAATTATGTAGGTTTTTTTTTTTTTTTTCATGCAGGTGCTCTTGGAATCAGGTGATGCTTCTTTGCTAGATGAACAAGAATCTTATAGCAACTAACAAGAGGTATTATAGCTGCTAAAGGCTCAAGGTTGTAATCCTTATATTCCTATGGTGACTAATTTCCAAATCTGGAACATTAGATGTGGTCTAGAAGGGGATGCATAGACTGTTATAGGATTGTGTGTCTTCCTGTAGCAGTCACACATACCCTATTAAGGCCTTTGATTTATCCCAAAATAGCTCAGATAAAATTTGATATTTCATGTAAATGCTAATGATGGGTGTTAGATAACTTGGTGGTGGCATGAAAGGTGAATAAAGGTTAAAGGTCAACTAAGATGGTGAGTGGAGAAAAGGCCAACTAAGATGGTGAGTGGTTGATAATTCCATGGTGGATCTTCTCCCTCATTCCTAAGAAGAAAAAAACACATATTTCCTCCTTTATTGCATAAATCATTCTCTCAAAGTAATCTGGGACAATCCTATAACACTTCATAGTTGTGGCATAATTGAGTGAGAGAAGTCACCTAATGATCAAAAATCCTTGGGAGGATGAATGGGGTGATGGAGGACATGTACAAGGGTAACTTAGATGATGTGGAAGTGGGTTTATGAAGTTTCTTCTCTAGCTATTTTCATCCATGAACTGTGACTAGAACCTCGTAAAAACATGTTAGCAAAACGATGTAAGGATTCCCTTGCTTCTCTTTTGTTTATTTCTCTCTTAAAAAAAAAAAAAAATCTTCTCTTTTTTTTTAGAGAGACTTGTAGGCTACCTCAAAGGAGATTTTCACATGTGGACCTTTTATTTTTCTTTTTCTTTTTTTTTTTTACCCTTGTATTGCCTCATGGAGGTTTTCAGTCCTAAAGTTTGCCTCAACTTCCTCATGGAGGTTTTCACCTAGGATTTTTATTCCCATTTTTTTCTTTTTCTTTTCTCTTTTCCTCTCTTTTTTTTGGTTTTTTTTTTTCTTTTCTTTCTGTTGATCATAGGTTGTATGAACTAAGAGATTTGAGACCCTCAACTACATTCAACTCCTTACTTATTAACTAGTAAAGTCATCCCTTAACATAGGTCCCTTGTAAAGCTTTAACTAGTAACCATTTACTAAAAGGGGAATTCCTTCTTCATCAATTGTTCTAATTTGGACAAAGCCATTCCCATGACACTTTTCCACTAGATAAGGACCTAACCATCTTGTCATCAACTTTCTCTTTAAATAATTGAATCTAGAATCCTACATAAGGGCCTAATCGCCCTCTTCGAATGTCCTTTCTCTGATGTTTTTATCATGCCAAATATCCCTCTACAATTTGAACACCTCAATGTGAATGAGAGCATGCAATCTAAACTCATCTAGATAATTGAGTTGTTGTAGCCTTTCTTGTTGAGATTTGGTAATGTCTAGGTCCAATTGTTCTTCCATTATAATGGTGTTGTACTCAAACTCAATGGACAACACTACCTTATTTCCATAAACTAGCTCAAAGGGAGTGAACCTAGTGGTGGTTTTCCAGGTGGTATTATGGAAGAACAAATATGGTTTCCCAATCCTTTTTGTTGTTGCTGACAACTTTATTCAAGATGCTCTCCAAATATCTGTTCATTACCTCCACCTTCCCATTTTCTTGAGGATGATAAGGAGTGGATTTTATGTTTCTTATATAATGTTTCTCCATGATTTCCTCAATTAGATTTTAAGTGAATTGGGCCCCTTGATCAATGACCAACTCCCTTAGGAATAGAAAATTATAAAACATGTTTTCCCTTAGAAACACAGCCACCTTTTGCTATGTTTTTTTTTTACTACCTTCACTTCAATCCACTTTTTCAAGTAATCAGTGCTCACAATGTTGTATCTCTTTTGTCCAAATGGGAGATTAAATGGTCCAAAGAAATCCATGCCCCACTTATCAAATAGCTCAAGAGTCACTTGAGTTTGCAGGGGAATTTTATCCTTTGGTGTAGGTTTTCCCATCCTTTGGCACTCATCACATCTAGAAGTGTATCTCCTAGCATCTTGATGTAGAGTAGGCCAATAGTAGCCACCTTGGAGAATTTTCGAGGTTGTCTTCTTGGTAGAAAAATGGCCCCCATGGGGTCCATCATGGCATGCTGAGAGGATTTCAAAGACCTCGTCCTCCCTTACACATATCCTCAAGATCTAATCTGGTCCCAATTTGAACAGATTTACCCAAAACCAAGTGAAAGGGGCATTCTTTCTAAAAATTATGCTCTTCTCCTTGGAGGATAGATTAGGAAGGAATTTCCTAGCAACCAGGAAATTTTTATGTCCACAAACCAAGGAGATGGTAGTGAAATAGAAAATAGTTTCTCATTCATAAGTTGATCATCTATCATCTCCTCATTTTATGTAGGCAATGATAGTCTAGACAAAAAATATACAACCACATTTTCCTTCCCTCGCTTTTCAACAATGGTTAGATCAAGTTGTTGCAACAATAATAACCATATAATGTTCCTAACATTGACATTAGGTTTATTGATTAAATATTTAATGGCTGCATGATCAATATGTACAAATACTTGGTATCCTGTGATATAATGCCCAAATTTCTTCAAGGAGTGCACAACAGCTAAGACATCTTTTTTTGGTAACTATGCAATTAAGTTTAGCTTTGGATAGGTTCTTACTGATAAAATATATGGCATATGAAAATTTGTCTTCCACTTGTCCTAAAGTTTCTCATACAACTTTTTCAGATGCATATGTGTGGATGTGGAAAGGCAATGCCCAATTGGGACCCATAAGAATCGGTGAAGTGGTCAATTTCTTCTTCAGCTCTTTGAATGTCTCTTGACATTTATCTATCCAATAAAAATTTGAATCCTTATTTAGAAATACAAAAAAAGGTGAGGTCATATTACTAAAAACCTTAATGAATCTCCTATAATATCTAGCTAGTCCAAGGAAACTTCTAACATCCCTTTGTTTCCAAGGGATAGGGACCCTTTTGATAATGGAAATCTTGTTAGGGTAAACTTGGATCCCTTCCTTAGAAAGGAAGTGACCTAAGACAATCTCTACATTCATAAAAAATCCACACTTTTCGAGACTTAGTGAGATATTCATTTCAATTAATTTCTTTAAAACTTTACACAAATTGGAGAGAGCTTCCTAGAAATCATTCCCATAAGAAGTGAAGTCATTCATATAATTTTCAGCGGTTTAATGAACAAGATCAAAAAAAATACTCAACACTCCCCTTTGAAATGTAGGAGGGGAACTACAAAAGAAAAATGGGAGGACTATATCAAAAACTTCCTCTGTGGACATGTGAAGGTGGTTTTATCCTGGTCCTCAGGATTGATCTAGACTTGATTATACCCACTAAAACCATCCAAGAATGAAAAGAATTTATTCCTTGCAAGACCATCCAAAACTTGATTAATGAAAGGCAAGGGAAAATGATTTTTTTTTGTAGCCTTGTTGAGTTCCCTATAGTCAACACAAATCCTCTGCATCCCATTATTATTGCGCACTATAACAAGAGGAGACACCCACTCAATATTTGAAATGGGGTAAGTGAATCCTACATCCAACAAATTTTTTATTTCTTCTTTCACAATGTATTTAAGGGAAGGGACCATCCTCCTCTAGGGTTGGCGCACATGTTTAATTCCCTCTTTAATATATATGTGATATGTGCAAACTGAGGGATGCACCCATTTAATCTTTTTATAGTCCCAAGCAAAAGCATCAAGACGGTGTCTTAGCACAATGCTCTTATTTCTCTCTTGAGAGGGAAGCATTGAATTTTAGGGTTTTGGATGGACTAATTTCCACAATCTTAACATGATATTGATTAGAACCATCAATGAACAATTCAGCCCATGGGTTGTTCTTAGGTTTCCCTACAGATTCCTCTACAATCTCATCAATTGGCATGACAGCAGGAGGTTGGTTTTTTAGAAGGTTATCAATAAGGTCATCCTCATCTAGTTGCCTGCTTCCTACAGTTGTGTCTAATGTACAAATTAGGTAGGGGGATGATTGATAAAAATATTCATCTTCTTCTTCCTCTACCCACATAGGTAAATCATACTCAACAAGGGGTTGAGTAGAGGGGTATAATGCAAGCTACATTGTAAGGTGCCCATTTTTAATTGTCATGTTTACAACCCTGGAACATATGTAAGAATCAAAAGTAGCCAACCAAGGTCTCCCTAAAATGAGAGGATATCCATTAAACTCGGTTTTGGGTTGGATTACAAATAAATCTATGGGGTACTCCCAAGAATCAATGGAGACCATCACATCCTCAATAACACCCTCAGAGGCTACTATGGATATGTCCGCACGCTGCAACATTGTGGTTTTTTTTCTCAAGGCTCCTCGAAGGTTGAGCTTCAACATAGTTTCCTTGGTCATGACATTGATTGTATCCCCAACTTCGATCAGTGTGTTGGGGACTACAATATTTTTAATGTACATCCACTATCGGGCTACCTAGATCCCAATACTTTGGTGAGATGACCTTCTAGAGCATTAAATTAGATAACTTCCCAACAACATTGATAATGGGGGCATCTATTTTTCTTCTTCCATGCCTCTTGAAACACTCTTCCCAAATAAACTTTTTTATTGATGGGGATACCTTGGATGGCCTAAAGAAGGAGTATGTTAACACATACTCTTCAATTCTCCCATAAGTTCAACCTCTTATGGGGTGTTTTGTTTATGTTGGACCAAACTTTCAGGATAGGGAGGTATATTGGATTGAGGGGAACTTTATTCTTTCTCTTCTTCAAGATATTCATATGGATAAGGTGGTTGAGCATCTAGAAGTACTTTCCCATACTTGAGGTTGATTTCCAAAATTTCCATAGCATAGGAAGGATAAGATGTTTCCCCACTATAAAACTATTGGGCTTACTTATTGTTTGGATTCAGATTTGGATGAGTAGGAATTTGAGGTTGGTTTGGTAGGTTATTGTGAGGAAGTTGTGGTTGAGGTGGAGGAGGTATTAAGGAAGGTGGTTGGGTTTCCTAGGGCCTCCATTCTTGTGAAGGATTTTCCCATTGAGGAGGTTGAGGTTGGAATGGATAGAAGGGTGGATTAATAGGTTAAGGAGGATAATGAGGAGGAAAATACCAAGGAGAAGGCATGGACTAACATTATTTGGATGAAGGATACCAAGGATGAAAAATTGCACTCTATTTTGGATTGAAAGAACGATAGTGCACACCTTGCATACCTTGTTGAAGGCTTGCTGCATTAGAGCCCAAGTGGTATTGCTACCTCCTTCCAAACCCATGAACCAATGTAGGGCTACATCCTTGAGAGTGCGGGGAAACAATTTCAACTTATGTTCATCATAAGTGTAATCACTGGCTCTACAAACCACAACAAGCTCAAACATGAATTTCTCAAGGTCTTCAAAAAAACCATGGAAATGTGGGAGAGTAGTGGGGCTTATGTTCTTCATTCTTACCTCCCCATTGGTTTCTCTAATAGGAAAGAGATCATGTTTCTTGTTTCTAGCTATATCTTGGATTCTCCTCCCCTATGGGTTCTTCAAAGATTTATGGTTGCTCACTTGAGGAATTCTCCAAACCCTTTGTGGTTAGAATAGGATGTTCACAGTCACCAAAGAAGAGAGATGGTTGTGTTCTTGGAGTGGGGGGTTTTGGTAGGAAATTTCCTAAGTTATCCCTAACCTGATGAGGCTTGAAATAAATATGTGTGTTTTTTTGTGTTTTCTTCCCTTTTTTTTTTCAAAATAAGAAAAATTTATGCAAAGAGAAATTAAAATGGAAAAGAAATAAAATCTAGGCATAAACAACACCTACTTGGACACCTCCCTGGTAACAATGCCAAAAAGTTATGGGCTCTAGTATTGGAACAAGAATTTTGTAACTCCTAGGGCTACCAACTTTAATTTATAAATCTGAGAGTAGTACAAACTTAAGATGCGGAAATGTTGTATGCACAACAAGCTCAATTTCTACTCAGGTTTCTCTGGGGCAGTGAACCAAACCAAGTTGTATAGAGATCACTATACAAAATAAATCTAGACTTTGCAAGAAAGAAAGAGTCTTGTAAAAAGGAAACCATAGTCTAAATGCATAAATTAAATTTTTTCATTAAAGTAAAATCTAAGCTACTTTCAAGGAATATAAATGTTGCATAAAAGTAAATGTTAATCTACTTGCAGGAAATATAAAGGCTAATCTAATGTATGAATGAAAACTTTATTTAATTGAAGAAAATGTAAATGTTATTCTACTTGTAGGAATTGTAAATGTTCTTCTACTCATAGGAATGGAAACTTAATCTAATTATAGAAATATAAACCCTTGAAATGAAAACCCTAACCTATTGCAGGAAATAAAAGGCAAGGAAAAGTAAACATGTCCTAATTGCACAAGGTAAAGAGGATGAATCAACTCTAAATCATTACATTCCAAAGAGATAATATTCAAGTAACCAAGCTAATTAAGCATTTCAAAAAGTGATCATGTAAACCATTCTTGTTTTTGAAGAATTTAGGGCAAATGAAGTTAATGATATTGTTCTAGACATGATAACTATTTGTGAGGTGTTTTTTTTATTTTTTATTTTTTATTATTATTTATTAAACACTATCTTTGCTTGTTAATGTTAGAGTGTGCCTTCTTAGTTCATCAAATAGTTACCAAAACAAAGAGACAAGAACACAATATGTTGGTTTTCTGCCAGGGCCAAAACCTCTCACTCTTTGAGAGGAAAACCCGCACAAAATTATTCTTATAGAAATTACAATTGACAAATACTAAGACCATGACCCTTGACCTATGATGCCACTTCTAGAACAAGACACAATCATCCTTCTTCCTTGATTCTTTGATTTATTCATATTGTCATTGGATCTGAGATGCATCATGTAGCTCCCACATGTATCATATAGCACCTCCTGTCACAAATCATTATAGCACTACTAACCACATCACCTTGAAATCATTGATATCCTACAACACTGAGACCTTATTCAAATTGTCTCTTCAACTAGCACAACACCTTCATATTATTGAGACATTTATTCAAACTATACTATAGTGATATGTACATCCATATTACAGTGAGTATGTGCCAAGATTGTGAGGAAGACATCACTGCAATGTCACTAGTCTGCATTGTGATCACTGTAGTAACTGAGATTCTTACTATCTCAACCATCTGAAAGATTTAGAGAGATCTAAATTCTACTATATTTCACCCATACGAAATCTCTGACTTTCTATATTGTACACATCCGAAATTGCAGGGACAGTATCCATCTAAAATTGTAGAGACTGTATTCATCCAAAATTGCAAAGGCTTATGCGAATTTTTGTGTTTCCTGTGGTGACCCCAGCGGGGTATTTATAGTTGTCACATCTCCATCAATGAGCCGACATACAATGTGAAACATTGTGTCTGTTTATTGAGGAGATGACATGATATCTATATCTATTTCTATATCATATATATATATATATATATATATTCGATAGATAGATAGATAGATAGATAGATAGATAGATATATACATGACTGTTTCCTTATCTTTTTCTTGTTTTCCTTTTCTGAGGATTGTGTTGATCTTTGAGGACTAATCTAGTCATAGGTAGACTTATATACATTACATATATGCTCAAGAAGAGCTCTTTGACTCTTTGACTTTCCTAGACCTATGAAATGAGCAAGAAACTCATTTTTATAATTCAAAAATAATATTTATTTTTCTTGACAAGTACAAATATCAAAATTATATTTGTAAATACCAAACCTAGTTACACTCTTCAACACTCCCTCTTAACTAGGGAGCTATTTATAATGGTACTTAGTTATTTTCAATCTAAAGAATTTCTCACAAGAAGAATTGGATTGGTAACCCATCTATATAGCATCATAGTAACCAACATTGTTTCCACAACAAGACCTTGACTGACAGCTTTATCTCTCATCAAATCAGAGCTCAATGTAGGCAAGACCAATGACTATACACACCTTTGTCATTATCTCTCAAGTTACATACCCACCCAAGTGTTCACTGAGTATGATCTTCTAGGAATATTCTTATCTTAGGTTCCCAACCCTCAAAGAATATCGGTCCCCCTACCTACTCTTAGCTTGGATTCCCTACACATCCTCGAAGAGTATCAGATGGTAGATGATTACCAAATCCTCCCACTCTTTCTTCCCAAGTGAAGACAATAATGTTGTGTCTATCTCTCCCTCTCAATTAGGGAGGATACATCCACCATGTGTCTACATTTCTCTTCATGGCCTTCACTAAGACTTACGGTTGTTAGTCCTAGTCTAGTGCACGACACATGAAATAGAAAACATAATAGTCACTCCTTTTTAATTAGGGGTGACCCAATCCAAGCTCACTCTTGATCAGGGACTTGTCAGATATCCTTCTTAACAAGGTATTCTCCTTTTCATTAGCAACTTCTTCTTCATGGGTCCCTCAACTTCTTGATCAACTTCTTTCCTTGATGTCATAAAATTTAGTTGAGATTCTTTCTTGTAGGGCATCATCCATCGATCACTTTCCTTCTTGGTCTGTCATGTAATTCCTTTCTTTATGGAAAGTGGCCTTCTTGATACATATCTAGAACCTTCTTCATATATCTACTTATTTCCCATCATGCATCTTTCAAGAATTTCCATCCACCACATGAATGCTAGTTGTAATTGTACTTACAACTCTTGTTCTAGTAGCCCTGCATGCACTCATCCATATATTATTCAATAAATCAAAAAATAACATTAAGTCAAAACGTACCTTACTAGATGGCTCTTCATCATGACATCTTCCTGTAGGTATCATCATTCTACATTCATGTTGACACATCTCCCAAATAATCCATTGTCATGGGTCTCCATCTTTTTCAAACTTTCATGAGAGTCTTCATATCCTTCTATGATATTTCCTAGTAAAATCTTCTTGGTCTATTAGATGTTGATTTCCTTCATCATGGTTGCATATCTCATGATCTCTTCCTTCCTCATTCATTCCATTCCACAAGCTTTCAATTAGAGTTTCTTAACTGTAGTCTACCAGCTCATACTTTATATGAGGACACATCATGTTGATTTCATCTTAGTGTGACTTTATGCCTTCTTGCATCCTTTCAGAGGAGGAGATCCTTCTCTTGACTATGCTTCTTAAGGTAGAAGAAATGTTCCATGTTACCTGCAACCATATGACATGACATTATAATATTAAACACAATCATACATACCTTATTTTACCTTCAAGTCACCAAGTTTTCTTCCAGCAGCTTCCTTGATTGAAACGATCTTCAATCCCTTGATCTTCTCCATGTCATCATATCATCATATCATGGATTCCATAAGTTGGATTTCTTGTTGAAACACTTTCTTCATCTCTAGATTAGTGAACCCTACGATGAGGATTCCATCAGATAATTTTAGGATCTTGTATATCCCCAACTGGCAAATGTTTCCCTTTTGGCTTGATGTATGATGAGCCTTAGATGACTCATTTCTTTCCTTCAATGTCCACTGAGTTTCCCAAGAGCTATATATACTACATGTTGTCTGCCATGGATTTTTTCCTTCATGATCCCTATGGTGATGTTACGAGCTCTTGTTGCTAATGCTTCCATGATGCCATGATGCATCTTATTATCATTTTCATATATTATAAAAAAAATATTTAGGAGCTTATGATAGGACCCTTTTGTGAGGGATACTATTTTACTCATAGGAGAGATTTGTTACTCCATTTTTTCCTTGGCCCTTTTCTTCAGCTTCCTCCATCTTTCAGTGATATGAACATTGAATCTTAACTATACTTATTTTGTCTTGCTTGAGGACCAACCTTGCCTTTCCTTTCTGCACATGGTTGAGTTATTTTAACCTTCAATATTTTTGTCATCAAATTGTCTTTCTCTATCTAGCATAGCGACCACAAGTTGTTGAATGAGGTAACCTTATTGTCCATGGACATTTGTTACCTTTCCTATCAATTAAAATGATGATGATTATCTTCCTTCCTAGATCTTGTAGATGGGATCTTATGAAGATATCCTACATCCCTTGATACCCTTTTTACTTTCATGAAGAATAAATTCCATGTGACCTTATTCATTGCATCTTTAGAGAATGAGTTTATCACCTACATCACTTTGATGTCTCCAATATTTCTATGTGAGGGGATATTTCATAAGCATCCCTTTCCATAAATTTAGAGGAGACCTATTGATATTTTTAATGACTTTAGCTACTTATAGGACTATGTCTATCCTCCTTCGTCATGTAAGGAATCTTGAGGACCCATCCAACCTATATATGTCCTTGAAATAATGAAGTCATTTAACAAAATATATAAATTGAAAAGATACTTAATTGTCATGTGAAGATGAAATCTTCACCTTGATTGCTTTGATGATGGTTGAAGTAGATGCAATGATGCTTCCTCCGGTTGAGATCCTTGATGTAATGGTATGAAGCTTGCCTTATTGTATTCAAGTTTCTTCGACTTATATGTTTGATTCTTATGATTAGAAAACCGTTGATGAACTTGAGATAGCATTGTGTTGTTATCACATAAGTGGATTATGGAACCTCGTAGTATGCAACATTCTATAGAACCATAGAGTCTTGATGTTTCTTGCCATGATGATCATTTTATGGTATTGAGATCCATCAACAAAAAACCTCATTCTATATTGAGATCCATGTGGTATGACATAGACTAATACTATGAGAGGCATCGAAACTACTGCCTTGAACTCAAGTTCTAAGTACTTGTGATCAAAAATTCATTTTATGACAAAAGCCTTTACTATTGTAGATTGTTGTTGTGGACTAATCCTTCAATCTTGAAAAATCTCTTTCTTTGATTCCCTTCTTGAAGACTGGTCCTTGTATGTCTCTTTTTTTGCCCTTCCTTTGACTTTAGCACCTTAGCTCTGATACCATGTTGAAGAATCTAGGGCAAAAGAAGTTAATGAGCTTCTTCTAAACATGATAACTATTCTTGAGTTGTTTTTAATTTTTAATTTTATTTTTTATTAACACAATATTTTCTTGTTAATGTTAGAGTTTTCCTTCTTAGTTCATCAAACAGTTACCAAAACAAGGAGACAATAACACAATATGTTGGCTTTCTTCCATGACCAAAACCTCTCACTCTTTGAGAGGAAAACCTACACAAAATTATTCTTATAGAGATTCCAATTGACGAATACCAAGACCATGACCCTTGACCTATGATGCCACTTCCAAACCAAGACACATTCATCCTTCTTCCTTGATTCTTTGATTTCTTCATATTGTCGCTGGATCTAACATGTGTCATGTAGCTTCTGCATGTATCATATAGCACCTCCCATCACTAATAATTATAGCACTATTGACCATAGCACCTTGAAATCATTGAGATCCTACAACACTGAGACCTTATTCAAACTGTCTCTTCAACTAGCACATCACCTTCATATTATTGAGACCTTTATTCAAACTATACTATAGTGATACATACATACATATTATAGTGAGTATGTTCCAAGACTGTGAAGAAGACATCACTTCAATTTCACTACTCTACATTGTGATCACTGTGGTAACCAAGATCCTCACTGTCTCAACCATCTGAAAGCTTTAGAGAGATTTGAATCCTAATCTTTGTCACCCATCCCATCTGAAATCTCAGACTTTCTCTATTGTACCCATCCAAGGTGTAGTAGAGACTATACCCATACAAAACTGTAGGGATTGTATCCATCCGAAATTGCAGAGACTGTACCCATCTGAAATTGTAGAGACTATATCCATCCGAAATTGCAGAGACTGTATGCATCTAAAATTGTAGAGACTGTTCCATCCAAAATTGCAGAGGCTTATGCAAATTTATTTGTTCTTGTGGTGACCCGAGTGGGGTATTTATAGTTGTCACATCTCCATAAATGAGATGACATATAGTGTGAAACATTGTGTCTATTTATTGAGCCAACATGATAGTATAATATATATATATATATATATATATATAATATTAATATATATATATATATATATATATATATATGAGGCCAACATGATTGTACTCCTTATCATTTTCCTTGATGTCTTGTTCATGAGGATTGTGCTAAACTTGAAGGGCTAATCTAGTCACTAGGGAGACTTATATACATTACATATATGCTTAAGAAGAGATCTTTAACTCTTTGACTTTCCTAGACCTATGAAATGAGCAAGAAACTCATTCTTATAATTCAAAAATAATATTTCCTTTTCTTGAGAAGTACAAATATCTAAATTACATTTGTAAATACCGAACCTAGTTACACTTTCTTCAACACTTGTATCATTCAATTCATGAATAAATTAATAACCCTAATTGCAGAGATGTATTGCAGTGGTTAAAAGACAAATCCTAAGTGGTCTCTAGTTTTGTTGAAACTTGGTTTCAAAGCCTACGTTGTTAAGAAATATAGGGCATTATATTTCTCTTATATATTTGATATTTACTTGTGAAAATTCTTATGTGCTTGTTAGTTCTTATATTTTTCCTTCATCAAGATAATTGCTAAGAAATAAGCCAAAGGGGACACAAGAAGTAGGCACATAACTAGAGCAAAAACCCCTAGGTAGGGGAAAACCCAATCAAAAGCTCTTCCTTTAGGGGAAAACCCAATCACAATGAGATGCCCAAGACCTTAACCTAAACTCCTCTCCATCCATCAAGTCAACCTTCGAATTATTCTTCTCCCAGAACAAATATTCAATTTTTAATCCTTCTTGACATCTCCTGCAGTTCTAGAAATTTCAACTTCCTTCAATCATAGAGGCTTCAACTTCCTGCACTTATAAAATTCAAACTTTGGTTTCTTGTAATAGAGTTTAGTTCCTATACTTCAGTCCTGCGATAATGTCTCAGTCCTATGAAACCTTGTTGTCCTTCTCTCTTCTATGATATTTGAACTTGAGAACTTTAATCTTCTGTGATATCCAAACTTTTCTGACTATTTCTTGAACTAAGTTGAGTACACATGGGTATTTATAGTTGTTGTTTCCTATAAATCAACCGACATGAGTAATAGATTGTATAAGATTAATTTTAGGCTAACTTGCAAGGTGACAAAGGTCGAATTGATGGAGGAGAGATAGGAATTTAATTGACACTTATATATTTGTTGTATCATGTTCCCAAAAAGGGTTTATTACATCAAATATTGAATTTGACTGAATAGAAAAATCCTAAAAGCCTACATTAGAGGCTTGACCTATGACTATTGACCTAGGCATGAAACCCATGCTTTAATAAGTAAAAGTAATAATAATAATAAATTTATTTTGACAAATATATTACATCATGACTCACATACAATTATGAAGATCAACACTAGTTACATTCTTCAACACACCCTCTTAACTATAGAGGTATTCATAATTACTATATATTATATATATATATATATATATAGATAGAGGAGAGAGAGAGAGAGAGAGAGAGAGAGGAGAGAGAGAGAGGTACATGTTGGCTTGAGGGGGCCTGACCCAGGTTCAAAGTTAATTAGCCAAACAAATCCCTACACTATTGGCCCTGTCGGCATCAGCCCATGGTGTGCGGACTGAAGTCTCACCCGGAACAGTATGGGGGAATGTTGGAACCAAGTTTCTGCACCCTCGAGATGTCTGAGGGGTCGATTTAGTCCAACTGTGAATGCCTTCGTGCAGGTTACTTCGTGCACTATCCTAACCTGTGATACCTTCTTGATCTATTATAACTGCCTTCGCGCAGCCCTCACCAGCAGCTGAGGTGCTTTCGCGCTACTATGGTAGCAATTGGCTCTATTTCCCCAAATTACATTACGTATCTTACTTATCTTCTTACAGATGTTAGTTAACTTCATGTAAATAGATACTTTATCTCACATTTACTTAATCAACACAATCATATATGTTCGCGCACCATATAAACAATGAAAATGCAATTCATACCCAATATACTCAAAGCATAAAACAAGAAATAGATACACAGAATTGACGCAAAAATTCTCTTTATTAATGCTTCAATGGTTACAAACTTGACTCACCCTGCGCACTCAGATGCAGGGGTTTACACACTCAGCTATGGACTACTAGGCCTCTCTGCACTCAAATGCACAACCTTCTCCTACTCTACAACCCAAAGACTCGACTCTGCACTTATATCTTTTGCTATCCTTCTATTCCATCAATATTATCATTCTATTACTAATTGATTTACAACTTAGAGCCTCACTCTATTTATACAATCCCATGGTCCATGGACCATGGGTAGATATCTAAAATCGACATTACATTACAAAATTGAGAGCGGACAACCCTATGACTCATTTACAACTTCATGCTCCGTGTCCACAAAAAGAGGAGTCTTTACATTGGATTTACACTTTTTAGCCAAAATATGGGCTTTTAGCCCCAAAACTTCCCTTGGGGAATCTCGTGCCCAACAAGCCTCCAACACAAACATCATGACTCACCCTTAAGTCACTATGTCAGTGTGAAGATCTTCACGTAGAGACCTCCCAACTCTACTTGGACTGTTGCAATATTGGCAGTGCACTGAGTAGCTACCTGTTGCACTTCCTAGATGCACTGTTTGGAGACTGTTATAGTTGAACTGTTGCCCTGCACTTGTTCCTACATTCCCTACATTTACGTGAGCTTGGCTTCAATCAAGGTTGTAATGACGAATGCCTCATTGATCCATGGTTATACGCATGCCTTCAAGATAACTTCCTTATGTTGTGTAGCATCTACCTACTCCTTGAGCACTTTTGCTTATTGCATCCACGCGAGCCTCTGTGTAAAGGCCATCATCTGCGTGGTCCCTTTTATGTTATCATAATGTTGTTGCAACTCATGTGCCTCTATTTCTAGGCATTGTATGTTTGGGTCCCCCTACAAAGTGGTGAAGAACTTGAATGATTCTTCAAAAAGTTTGGTGCAGTCCTGCACTGCACTGTTGATCTCTGTTATTCCTGCTGTAATGGCACTAGCGCACTACTCTTTCACCTCTGGTGAAGTTGAAAGCTATTCCTTCAATTGCAGCTCAACTATCTAAAGGTTAAGCTCCAACTGAACCTTAGCCATCTCTTCTTTCACCTCGCACACCCCTGCGGCTAATCTCCAGATGCGTGCCTCTACTGGTGCCTCTACTGGGATGGCCAAATCAGGGACCATCTAGTAGGCTTCCTCAACCACCTACACTAGCTGCCTATTCTATGTGACAACCTCATCACGTTGTAGGCTTAGTTGTTCCATATTAATCTGTTTCTCGCTCATCACTTGGAGCATGTGATTCTCCCTGACCCACAGTTTTGCAGTCACTCCATCCTACAGAACATAGAGCATCTCTTGCAGGAGTGCAGCCATGTTTATCCTAACTCCCTTCAGCGCACTAACCATAGGTCTATCAGCCTCATTTTTTATAACCAGTGCCCCTTCTGGCAGCACTATAGCATTATTTTTGTGGGCGCGAGGCATTTCCTCAGTCATGACCGTGCCTACTACGACGCTGGTCGATAGAGCACCAGCATGAGGAGTGCGAACCTACAACTCTTGTATCTGTGTCCAGAGGGCCCCTAACACCATCTAGTTTTCCTCCATGAACTGTTGGAGGGCCTCTATGGTGACATTGCACACCATCTCCCCTATATCATGTAGATCCCCTCAGTAAGGGTGATTGGGTCAAAATAAGTCTTGGAGTCTTTTTACTTCTTTTGTGACCCCACATGCTCTCTTGGGTGCTACCACTTCAGCTATGTGGATGTTGTTTGTGGGTTCGTGCCACCTTCCTCTGTTTCGGGCTCCTGTTCAGGTGAGGGTGACTTTTGGCCCTCGTGCTCCTTCTCTCCTGCCTCCTGTTGTTCTGTTGCTGTCTTTGCGATGTCGCGCGCCTCCCATGCCTTGGCTACTGCTGCTTCATTCATTCTCTTCTCTACCAACTGCACCATCCATAGTTTTTCCTCCTCCTTTCTCCTTCGTGCAATTAACTTCTCTGATTCCACCACAGAGCTAGCTAGAGCATGCCACTTTGGTGGCCATGATTCAAGCATGGCGAATATGACATCATTCATGGCCAGGTAAGGTAGCTCATTCCATTTCTTCGCAAGGTCCTTGCGTGCCCCGATATATACATGATGGAAGTCTGCCTTGAACTCTATGAATCTCTGTAGAGTGTTATAGATAGTGGGCGATAACCACAGCTTATGGTTAATCCCCATTCTGATGTTCATCTCCATGACCGCCCAGAATATTTTGTTGTCTTAGATCCTCTGCGCATCTTTAGTTGCCCATAGTAAAGCATACTTCGCTGCCTCCAGAAGGTCCTTCGCAATCGTGGGGAACTGGTTGTCCTCGAGCAATTCCCAAGCCACCAACACTATGGTCAATAGAAGCCATGCATAGTGGAAAGTCTTCCCTTATTCCTGTGCCTCGTGACAATTTTCCAGGAATTCTTAGCACAAGTAATCTGCCCAGTTAAATTGAACCCCCTCTACGCACTGCATGACAAGTGCAACCCCCGGCGCGAGCACCTCATCCACCCGACACTTTCGCGACTTTAACCACAACGTTATTGATACTGGAGATTGCGTACCCTCTATTTTTCTTATCTGGCTTGAACCTTTTCTTCATGGACTCTGTGATAGCCAAATCATTACTTTACCCTCGAATATGTTCGTTGGATCCTCCCCTTTGCAAGGGAGCTAGGTAATTCTGTGAATTAGGTGGTCCATGATGGGGATGGGCTCCTCCAGCCACAAACACCCATCATGCACCACACAAAGCAGTTTGCTAATGACAAAGATAGTCACTGGGGCACGATGGTAATGCATCACCTAGAGTAGGTCTAACAACCTTGCTTTCTCTACTCCTCGCAACCACTTGTGCAGCTCCAACTCTATGACTCCCACCACTGTATTTTTCTTCGGCCGCATTAGCTACACAGTTTCTAGATTTTGGAATTTCTCGTGGTCTGTGAGATCCCAGTCTTCAAATTTTAGAACTGGCACCTATCCCAAGTGTGCTCCAAAAAAAACGATATCATCAGGTAGTAGTGGATTATGCAGAGAGCTCTTGTTCTCATCTAGGTCCTTGGGCACCCTTGCTTTCCCCTTCCACAAAGGAACATACGTGGGCAACCTAGTCAGAGGGTCAGCACCCTAGGTTTCTTCCTCCATTTCTTCGTCCTCCTCCTCTTCCACCAAGATTTCCTCAAGGTCTTCCTCCTCCTCATTGGCTTCCAAATTGATCACCTTCCCCTTTTATTCCATGGTCCATTTAGTTCTCTATGGGTTTCTAGGGGACACGTGCACCGGTACCATAGGCTGCTTATCTTTCTTGGGTCTTGGCGTGCGTGACAATTTAGGGATTTCTACAACTATCCTGGTGCTTTCTGGGGCATCTCCTATCCTCATGGCCTACGCAACCTCTTTAATGGTCATCTCTTCGATATCCATGGCTTCTTTAGATGTTGTCATATTATTGTTCCACAATTCTCTCAATGGCTCAGATAAGTGCTCAAACAATGCCTTCGACTTCAAAAGATCGAATAAATTAGAGTTCATGAATCTCTAGGCGAATAATAGCTCAATTCTCAAATGTCCAAGTTTTGTTTACTGGGCAGCCCTTTGCAATTTATAGCACCTTTTGAATTCGAATTTAACCATTCCCCCTAAATCCAGTCTGTTAATGCTCCCTTGGCCGCATATTTTCCCAAATCTAGCCCATAAAGTTCACCTTAAATGCCTTTCGCCCACTCCATTTGGTCTCAAACCAAGCATCACATAGTGAATAGTGATTATAACAGTCACTTTCCATCCAACCCACGCGGCATCATAGCTACCCTTGCGCTATCGTAGACCCTGTGACACCCTCTACTACACGCAGTCCTAGCATCACGCAACTCTCGAGTAGAGAAGTTTATAGTCCTACGCCTCCTTTCAGCTGCTTGGAGCTCTAATACTATGCTTCCTGCAACTAGTCAGCTGGCTGGGCCACCTGTGTATAGCTTCAAATGACTGCCGCTTACTTTCCCTAGGAAGAGTTTGCTATTCAAATTTTCCAACTATACTATGATGCCATCTGTGATTTCCTTAATAACATATGATCCCATCCCATGCAACAAACTAAGAAACTCTCGGTGGTGGTCCCTAAGTCTACCAATGTAATCGAGCTCATCCTGCTTTATCACTACGGTCTTTCTATCAAGAATGTCCTTCTTTATTCCTTCCTCAAGCTTCTTGACTTTTTCTTCCTCCATGGTACTTTTCTCCCTCAACTGAACTCTTTCATTCATGAGTTCTTGGAGCCTAAGATCAACTTGCTGGATCTCCTCATCGAGTCCCAACCGTTCATCTTTGAGCTCTTCCAATGGTGTGAGCCTTTCTTCCAGGGCTCTTCTTCCAGGACTCTGTGGTCCGTTACCCCTACGAGCGCCACTATGCATAGACTAGACATGATAGACTCCATAGGTATTATGGCCTCTACTCTATCAACCAACTGAAAAGGCATCTGTCTAATTACACACAGGTCCTAACCACTTCGCTGCATGTTGCATACCTTATTCAGCATGTTGCACATCTTGTGAAATGCTTTTGCAGGGATAACCTTCTGCGCGACTGTTCTTCCCACATACTGTCTGTCCAACCTTAACAGCCAACTGCACATCTATCTCCCCAACACAATCTTATTGACCATGCCTCTTAGATCAAAGTTCATGCGCATCTGCATAGGTTGTTTTCCACATGTTGGCATCCACCTGGCTAGATGTGCTCATGGATTATCCTGCCCATTGCATTTATCTATCAATTGCACTCTAGGCTTCCCAAACCATGTGCGCATCATCCTCCTACACTCACGCCAATTGTCAAAGCTCCCTTTATGTGTACTCCACCACCTCGTAGGCGTAGCACACAATACCCAATTCAAGGCTTGGAAACATTTCTTTTCTGGCACCTCCCTTTCAAACTTATCTAGGAAAGTATCTACCTCATAACCCATCATAAGTAGGCAAAACCCTCACTTCCATTGATAAGCAGCACAGTGATCTTGTCATCATATAACAGTTCAGCGTGGTTACCTCGTGTAACTAGTTCTTCCATCACTCTTTCTCCTCATCAGAGTCGACGTACAGGAGCTTTCACACTCCCATGAGATCCGTTTGTTTGCGGTGGGATTAACCCAATCTTTCTCTCGCGCGGTTATTTTGTAGATGCAGTCCAAATCGTCATCACTTTCATAGTCATGCATCGGCTCTGTATAGTGCAATCCTTAGCAGGGTCCAAGGGTATAACTAGGCGCGAAGACTTCTTCTCAAAAATCATCTTGTGCTTCTTCAGATTAATCACCTCATTCATGTCAGTCGCCCAATCAATTCCTAAGAGCATGAGATAGGGATTTCTATCATCAACAATTTATATTAATTCCAATTCTACTAGTGCTCTCGCTCCCTCAATATCCATAGTGATTCCCTACAATTGTCCATAGGTATTATCTTCTGCTGGTTCGCCATTCACAACTGAATAGGAGACCATTGTAGCGTAGGTTCCCCATTCGATCCCATATCTGCTTTGGCAAAACATTTGCGTCTGATCCTAAATCTAGAATTACTTGGTCCATCTCATATTCTCCAATTTGCATGGTTAACCTTATTTCTCTTCCCTTCCTTGTCTTATGCTTTCTAATCTTCCATACTACACGCAGTTCTCCTAACGCGGTCCCAGCGCATCCGTTAATGAGTTCATGCAATCCTTTTACAGCCTTACTGTGGTGTAGTAGCTTCATGCATGTTTCTAGGAATGTCATAAGAATAAATGGGTCCATCTCTGGCTTCGTTTTATCTTTGCTTCCTGAAGTGGAGGCATCAGCGAAGCTCTTCTTAGCTTCCATGAAGGTTTCTCAAGCCCACTCTAAATCAAACTCCGCTTCTTTCACTGGAGCTTTGTGAACCCAAGTACTATCTTCGGGTTGTTTGCCTTTGTCATCTCCCATCACGATTCTAGTTCGGAGCACAATTTTCACATTAGGATCTTCCTTGTGTGGCTCAGACCTCATCATCTGTAGGTTCTAAGTCGGGGGAGGTGGTAGTGCTCCTTTGTCGTGTATCCTAGCTATTAGCGTAGGACAATCTTCCATCTCATGATCAAACAAAGTACAATACACACATGATGGATGTGTTGGGTTCGTATAATCACAAGCATAATGTCCTGGCCCTCCGCAATTATAGCATATCAGTTGTCTTCGACCTCTTCCAGGTCCTCCTCCACCTTGGCCTCATCCACGCCCCTGAAATCCTATTCACGCCACTCCTGCATTCTAGTTTAGGGGTCGCGTTTCGGTCTGAACCCTATAGGTGGGAGTTCTATCCATCATTAGCTCATAGCTTCTACAAGTGTGCTTATTGTGTCCCACTAACCTACAAAAGTTAAAAAACAATTGTTGCGAATTTTATGTATACTTTGGTAACAAATGGCAATTGTTCGTAGTGTGTTTCCCTCCTATTTGACAAATCACGCACCATAAAGCAGGTGCTGCATAGGTTCCTGCTTGTGCTTCTGGCCTTAACGACATCAGTCCTCCTCCCACAAGGTAATTTTCAAACACTGGGCAATGGTCCTTATCATGGCCCTGATCCTTGCATTTTACGCACCACACCTCTTCGTGCACTTTTGGTCGGGTTGTCCTATCCTGTTTCAGACTCTGCATCTCAAGACATAAGTTTTTCAACTATGCATGGATCTGCTGAACTCCCAAGTTAGGATCCTACATCAAGGTCTCATGCAGCCTCATCGCAATCTCTAAGGCCTCTGCCTGAGTCATTAACTTCTGTTGTGATAACGTGCTCCTCAAATGCGGCGTTAATGATGCTACAAACCATTCACAATGTTGTCTATCTGTCAAATTCATATTAGTGTCATGAATCATACACTTCAACCTCCGATCCAACTCCCAAGGAGTTTCGCTTGGTAGCATCGTGAATTCTTTGAACCCAATGATCGAATGTGCTTCAGACTTTGGCCTGCTAAATTCTTTGTTTGGCGCTACTTGGATATCCATGATCCCTGCATTTGGATTATCATTGGAGTGCTTAATATACTAGGTTAGCACGCAATCTTGTAGAGCACTGATCATCGTTGCTTTATTTATATTATCATATGTAACTCCCTGTGCTTCCCATACGGCTCTTACCATGAACCAAAATGGGTCTACATCTTCATTTCCTAATTCCTTGAACATAGGCAAATTTATTGTGCTTGCCATATTGAATTGTGGTGGTGGCGGAGGTGGTACGGGTGAAGATGGAGGTGATGGTGGTGAAGCTGGTGGCGGCGTGGATGGGGGTGGTATTCATGGAATCCTCTGCCTTATCAAATGGAACACACTTCGTGGAGAGACCTTCACAAGCTCTTCCTCATCCCCTCGTGGAGGTGAAATCAAAGGTCTATTCTCTAGTCCCTTACTTCCTTCGTTTCTGTAGGTTTTTCCACTTCGCATAGCTCCGAACATTAAGGTAATTGCATAATCCTCTTTTCACACAATATCATTTTAATCCTAGTATTCAGAGACTTTACGTACTTACCTTGCAATCCTTTGAGAAAGTGTCGCTTTGCCTCGCTGTAGCTAACTGAAGTGTCTACAACGAAATTAGTAATGAATCCTCCTATAATCCGATCGAGCTAGTGATCAACAGCACGTGTGATTTGATCCTTTGATGCTTCCAATATGTGCACCAACTCTGGGGTACACACAATAGGACTGTTGAGCTTCCACCTTCCTTAGCTATCTGTTAACTTTGTGATCCACTCGTACAACTCAGTAGGGAAATATGTGAAAAATATCTCGTGGATTTCTATGTACAAGTAGAAGTATAACCACTCTTCTTTTGTTAGTCACGGATTCTTGTTCTCCTGTGCCATGAACTTGTGAATCCTCTTATCCAACCAACCATCAATTTCCTTCTTAGTTGGATTCCAATGATATCATATCAGACATCTCTATCCAAATTCTGGTCCTAGAAATGGAACAATTTGTTGCCTTGAGGGGCCTGACCCAGGTTCACAGTTAATTAGCAAAACAAATCCCTACACTACAGGCCCTTTTGGCATCATCCTGCAGTGCGCAAACTGAAGTCTCACCCGAAGCAATATGGGGGGATGTTGGAACCAAGTTTCCACATCTTCGAGATGTCTGAGGGGTTGATTTAGTCCAACTATGAATACCTTCATGCAGCTTACTTTGCACACTATCCTAACCTATGATACCTTCGCGATATTTTATAACCTCCTTCGCATAGACCTCACCAGGGGCTAAGGTGCTTTCGAGATGATATGGCAATGATCTGCTCTATTTTCCCAAATTACACTACGCATCTTACTTATATTCTTACAAACATTAGTTAACTTCACGTAAACAGATACTTTATCTCACATTTACTTAATTAACACAATCACATATGTTCGCGCACCATATAAATAGTGAAAATGCAATTCATACCTAGTATACTCAAAGCATAAAACAAGAAATAGATACTCAGAATTGATGTGAAAATTATATTTTTTAATGCTTCAATGGTTATAGACTCGACTCGCCCTGCGCACTCAGCTGTAGGGGTCCATGCACTCAGCTGTGGACTACTAGGCCTCTACGCACTCAGCTACACAGCCTTCTCCTAATCTATGACCCAAAGACTGGACTCTACACTTAGAAATTCCACTATCCTTCTATTTGATCATTATTCTCATTCTATTACTAACTGATTTACAACTTAGAGCCTCGTTTTATTTATACAATCCCATGGTCCGCGGACCATGGGTAGATATCTAAAGCAAAAATTACATTACAAAACTGAGGGCAGAAAACCCTATGACGTATTTACAACTTCACGTTCCGCACCCACAAAATGCAGAGTCTTTACATCATATTTACACTTTTTAGCCAAAATATGGGCTTTTGGCCCCAAAACTTCCCTTGGGGGATCCCTTGCCCAATAGTACATAAAAGATCTCGAAATGAACTCCAAAGAGTTATAGCACACTTAGTGTTGTGGACTAGATAACTGATCAAGGTATTCTATCCAGTTGAGGCTAAGATGGACTCAAGCTTTTAGCTAGTCTAGGTACCAGCAGGCTTACTTGATGACCATCAACCTAGGGATCTAGGTGCATATCCAAGGTTGGATCTCCATGACCAACATCGTCCTCCCTATTTGGGATCTATAAATCAACACATAGGTCAGTTAGGTGTCCTCCCAAGCATCCACCATTTGATGCTTCAACTCTCCCTATCAAAATATATATAGCCATTTGTCCAAGCATGCTTCTAAAGTGTTCATCCTTCTTATGGAGATATTGACATGTACAAACACAAACTCCAATCAATAATAAACTTTTCAAATATAAGTAAACACAAATCTTGGGGAGTCCTTAATCATTCTGATGCTACTTTCATCATCAAGTTGTCTATATACAATTTGTTAGAAGCTTTCTTCTTCTTTTATTTCGTTAGTAGCACCAAATACATCTTTAGATTTCCATAAGTCTGTTGTTTGCAACTTTACAAAATTTTATCGTTAGTAATTTAATTCATTTGGCTTCATTCATAATTCAAGGAATTTACTATCATAATATGATCTCCCTCTCAACTGGGGAGATATACTCATTCTTCTATCCAGACTCCCTCTCAACTTAGGGAGATCAAAAAAATCCTAATATTGGACAACCTTCATCCTTTCAAATCCTCAATCATTCTTATGACATCAAGGTTATCTTAATATATAGCTTCATTCATCATGCTTACATCTTCATCATATGGAAGATCATGTACCTACAAAATTTTAATAGAAATTACAACCAAAATAAAATATACAAAGCATGACATTAACTATATCAAAATAAAAACATTCAAACTTTAGAAATTAGATACCTAAACCAGGTTAGGTTTATAATCAACAAAATGTTACATATTTTTACACTTTTAATACCTTGCTAGGGTTTTTGTTATAAACCCTAGATACATTGATAATAAATTTATCCCACTGGCATATGTACATCTAGGGTTTCATTATTGAAGCTTATATCAATATTTACTTAGGTAAACCCTAGAAAAAAATATCTACATCAAAGCTAGATACACAACAATCTTGATCAAGTTAGGGCTTTGATTGAGAGGAAGCATATATTCCTTGGTTTTTTTTTCCTATGATATCCTTTTACAAGGGTTTTGATTATAGACTCTCATTTTATAAACCCTAAGAATCTGGGATTTCGAGCAAACCCTAACTCATCACAGTCTAAGGTTTTGGTTTGTAACAAGGACTACAACCAAAAATCTTAAAATACTACAATACCAAAACCCTAATTATTAGAAAAAATGGATTTTTCTTTATTTTACCAACAACCCTAAGAGGACTATGGAATCATCATCATTTCTAAGAAGGGCTCAATTTTATTTGTACAAACCCTAAGTAGATTAGGGTTTTATTAACATACCCTTAGGTTAGAGTACAGTGAACCCTAAAGATTATGGTTTCACAAAAAAAGAGAAAATGATATTATAATGATGGTAGATTCACTCTAATGATTAATCACCCTAACAAGAATATTTTTTATTCAAAATATAAAACATAAGAAAGTTAATACAAGGCAAATTTCAAAAAGAATGTATCCTTTTAATAGAGAAGTTTAGCTACGAAATTTTACACAAACCTTGAGATACTTTTTTTTACAAACCTTGTAGGCCCTCCTATTGAAGGGCTCCATTCTACCTTGAAATATCAACATTTCTTTATATACCTACAATATTTACTCAAAGTATACAATTACAAGAGTATGATAACAAATTTCAAATCTTAATTCATCTTTTAATATATCAATTCTTCTTTTTCAAATTCAATTCTATATTTTCCCAAAGTTTCCAATTTCTCCATAGACTTCCTACAAACCCTAGAGACTAATAGGCTAGAAAATAGGGTTAGGGTTTCTTAACTATGGTTTACAAGAGTTTAGATGCCAATATTTTGATAACGGTTACAAACCCTAGATCCAAAAATGAGATATATAAAAAAAAACTAATTAGAGCTTGCAGAAATAATTATACATACCTTATATCCTTCTTATCTCATCCTATCTTTGCAAGTGACTTCCTTTCAAGGATAAAGTTTTACCTTCTTTAGTTTTGCCTTCATGATAAGATTGACTTCTGCTTCTTTTGTTTAAGGTGTTTTGTTGTAGATTTTCATCTTAGATTTTATAAACCATATGCTACGTTCTTAGCAAATTTTCAAACCTTTAAAATATCACTACAATTATTCCTCTACAAGTCTAGTGGATTGTAGCTTCGCACCACACAACTCCTGATCATAGTAATTTTATTTAAATTAATGAACTATTATTGCAAGCTAGAATCACTCTAACTTTGAATATAAGATTAGATCATAGTAACTTCAACTATATCTTTGGGTCACATATTTTCGTCTACTCATTTGTATGGAAAATCTTGCAACTTCATATGAAACTTTGGATAGACTAATTTTGGATGACAAGCCTATAACTTTGGATTACACATGCAATTTTTTAGTCACTACAACTTCAAATGATAGACTTGCAATTTTGGATAGGCAAATTAATGTAGCTTTTGGTCTTATTCTATAAGTGTGATGCTTCTTCATACAATCTTTGGGTTATATAGTTGTACCTTTGTATTGAATGTTTCTTTCAAAATTCTGGATTTCACATAACTTTGTATTTATGTCGAGATCATAGTTTTCCCCCATAGGGATATTTGCTATTATCATAGATTATGGTGATTGATGTTTCATAATAGATATTCCAACTAGGCCTATAAGGCCTCTAAACAACTTAATTTTGGTTTCCTTTTGGAGAAGGGTCTTCGCTAGAGATGGGGACTAATATTAGTCCACAAAAGGCATCTCAAAAAAATGATTCAATTATCTATGTAATGATGCACAAAACTCGAATTCAAATTTTCCTTCTTGGATCTAGGTCCTAGAGAACTAACTTTTCTTCCTTATCTTGAAGCTCTTGTGACCCTCTAATTGCCCTCATATTGATGCCCTTAGTTCTGAAACCATGTAGCGAAATATAGAGCATTATATATATATAATATATATATATATATCTTAGATCTTTGACATTTACTTGTGAAAATTCTTATGTGCTTGTTAGTTCTTATATAAATTTTTCTTCCATCAAGATAAATGTCAAGAAATAAACAAAAGGAGACAGAATATGTAGGCACACATCCATGGAAAAATCCCCTTGGTAGGGAAAAAATTATCTAAATTGGATCATTATATTTTTTTCATCCATCTTGATGCATTTGGAGTGGAAAAAGTAGAGGAATCAACTCACGGGACCGTTTTTACTAGCGGGACCTAGTTTGGTGAAACAAGGTCTAAAACCTTCTGGGAGTGTTTTGAGGCATAAAATGACATTTTTTGGGGTAGAGCTTTTCTGATTAAAGTGTAGCACATTTCCAATGACACAAGAAGTGCATCAATCGGAGTCTGTATCCAAAAGTTATGCCACTCAGAAGTTAACCTTCCTGTTTTCACACCTATAGTTCAGGAGGATGTCGCGCCAACCCCCATTATTCATGGAAAATGGGCTAGACACATTTTTGTGATGTAAAAGACTCTATAAGAGCCTATTTTGTAACTCTAGTTAATATTTGATGTAGTCAAACTTAACCACTAGTAGGCTATCAGGTTGTGTTATAACTAGGCGACTAGGAGGAAGAGGCATTCCATTCTTTCAAGGGAATTTTGTTCCATAGATGAGCAAATATAGCTAGGAGAGATTGGAGGTATAACACATAGAGATTATCTATGCATTGTAGCAACCCATGAACCATAGGAATTACTTCTTTGTACCTACAGCCATATTTCCAAACAGAGAAAGAAAGCGAAGCGGCCTCACCTTCTAGCTGGGTTTTCTCCCAAAAGGGTTTCCTAGAGAGCATATTTTGTGTCCTATGTGTGTGTGATCTTATTTTTTCATTCTCCACTTTTCTGCATTATTTCCATTAGCATGCATGCACTAATTATAGTAAAATCTATAGATCTAGAATTTAAATAAAGTTGTAATAGTGTAAAAATACGGTATTTTAATATATTATTATTAGATCTATTGTGACGAAATATCTAATGGAATATCCATGACAGTTTACAGATCAAAAACCCAGTAAGGAAATATTCCTTTATTATATTCATATCACAGTGAGATGACCAAGACCTTAACCTAAACTTCTCTCCATCCATCAAGCCAACCTTTGAAGTATTCTTCTTCCAGAACAAATCTACAAGTTTTGATCCTTCTTGACATATCTTGCAATTCCATAAATTTTGACTTCTTGTAATCATAAAGACTTTGACTTCCTGCAATTATAAACTTCAAACTTTGGTTTCCTGTAATAGAGTTTAGTTCCTATACTTCAATCCTGCAATAATGTCTTAGTCCTATGAAACCTCATTGTCCTTCACTATTCTGTGATATCTAAACTTGGGAACTTCACTCTTCTATGATATTCCAACTTTTCTGACTATTTCTTGAAATGGGTTGAGTACACATGGGTATTTATAGTTGTTTTTGCTTATAAATGAGCCGACATGAGTAATAGCTTGTATAATATTAATTTCAGGCTCACTTGCAAGGTGGAGGAGAGGTAGGACTTTAATTGACACTTAGATATTTTCTTCTATCATGTTCCCAAGAAGGGTTTATTACAACAAATTTTGACTTTGACTCAATAGAAAAATCCTAGAAGCCTACGTTAGAGGCTTGACCTATGGCTATTCACCCAAGAATGAAATCCATGCTTTAATAAGTCAAAGTAATATTAATAATAAATTTATTATGACAAATATATTACATCATGTCTCACATACAATTATGAAGACTCATACTAGTTACATTCTTCAACATAGGGGTCATTAGCTAGGGTCAACATGTAAAAATCAAGCTCAAAGGATGATTCTAGTCAAGTTTAGAGGGTCTCGACATGGTGCTATAGGATCGGGATAGAGTAGTACAGGATTGTCCTTTTTTGCTATAGGATCATATCTGAGAGAAATATGTGGGCTTAGAAGGTGCTCTGAAGACAAGAATTTGTGGGATAAGGTAGGGGAAGGGTTTATGAATCCCTTTCCAAGTATAGTTTTCTACAAGAGCCCATCTTTCGCAAGGAAAGATGCACACGATGGCCTCTAACAAATTTGAAAAGTGACCTCTATAAACAGTATGCTTGAAGAGGTCGGTGGGAAAGGGAGGAAAGTGTTGGTGATGGAATGACACATTTAAATGAAAATGGTTAGTCCTACAAACCCATACCCTAACATGCACACAAGATATAATGTTATTTTGATGCTTGAGAAGATTGTTAAATGAATGATTTAATTTCAAAATAAAAAGATGCAAAAGGAAATTAATTCAAGATCTAACTATTGCAATAGTAAATTAACTATGTTTTTGGCTTTCCAAGACAATATATACAACCAAACTTCCCACAAGAGAGATGATTGACAAACTGCACAACAAATTATCTCATAAACAAATAATGCTAGAAATAAAAGGAAATACTACTAGCTAGATACAGGAAAGAAGATGAATGAGTAAAATACACAAAGGAGAGAGACTAGATCCTTTGGGTTGGGCCCTAACCGAAGGGGACTCAACCTTTTAAAGAAAACTCAGTTTTAAGATGAAAAAATGTTTTTCATTAACATAAAACAATGCTCAAGTACATATTGAAAGGTGTGAAAATGACAAGCACAAGCTCCTAGCTATTAGTAGTCTCTATCCTTCTCCAAAAAGTCTGAACCCTTTTGAGTCCTTTGGCTTCCTTATTTATGCAAAAGTGGTTGAGGAGGAATCCTCCTTGGAAGGAGGGATACTTCCCTCCAAAATCCCTAAAATGGTGGATCTAGTTCCCTGAGATCCTAACAGGCATTAAGTACAAACATTGTCCACTAGATTCTCAAGTTATAGATGAGTAAACATCGGGAGTAGGTCAAGTTGAAGGTGAATAAATGCAAGGGACAAGCCTCCTACATTGCCTCCTACTAGTTCTTAACACATCCCTGCATATTAAATGCTCATTTTCCAAAATATTCAAGCTATGTTAGGCTACTAAATAATACAATATTATTTCCTAACCTAATGAACACATTATAGCTTAAAACATGCCATCAAATTCAAAGAGAGAGAGAGAGAGGTAAAATCATGCTAGAAGGTGTCCAGATGGGCCTTGTTATGTACCTATTAGGAGGCCCATCATGTTTATTTATAGCATAATGAATGGGTCTATGTTCAAGTCTTATTACTTTGCTAACATAGATTATTTTTATATTTTCAATAAAGTTAGGATTATTGTAGTCTTGCATATTAGGACTACAATTAGGATTTTTTTTATTTTTTTTTCTTAGTTTATGGCTATCACTTTATTTTCCAATGCAATTTTGGTATAAGTGTTTGTTCTTTTTATACAACTTTCATTTTTCTATTTTAAGTGATGCAATTTTTTAGTTCCATATTGTTTGCATGATTTCCTTTAAATTCATTTCTTAAAAGTGTATATACAATTGGATAAAACTTGGAAAGATTTTTCCCAGTCCCATTCAATCATATCAAGCATGTTGGTTACCACTCTTCTAACAATATAGTTTGTAATGTTGTAGGTTATACCTTGAAACAAATATCTACTAGCCCATGAATTTACTCTTCTTCATTATCCCTTTTCTTTTCCCATTACATAATATGAGCTCTACTCTATTCATTTAAAACCTTTTTTGAAAATATATATGAGACTTGTGCTTGTCTAGAATTTGCTACTATACCATGGTTGAAAAATTCATAACCATTTATATGAAACCAAATAATTCAAAATATGATGTGTTAGGTATGCCACATCTCAAGTAGAGTTACGAGATATTGATTTAAATTCTCGTTAACTTTTGTTGTGTGAATGAATCACAGAATTAAGACACCTTATGAATTATGAAGCCTTCCTTTACATAAAACCCAAAGGTCATATTGGTTGTAATCCTAATGTTCATTTGTTACAATTGTTGGGGACCTTTTTTTACAATGGTTTTTTTTTACAATATTTAGGTGTTATTATTATTAACTATCAGATGTTAATTATAATGGATTAAGGTTTCATTGTTTAGGATGATTAATGAAGTTGATGCTTGACTCTTCCATGACATATTTGTGATAATTTGTGCACAATTTATGTGTTTAATAAATACTTATATCATGTATAATTATGGTTTTGATTTCTGATTTGTAATGTTATCATTGGTGTAAGGTCTAGCTCCCCTAGCACTCACACTGTACACAATGCCAAGCAACAACATGGTTATTACAAGTTTGTCTCGCAAGAAAGTATAATGATAAAGTAGCTTAATCAATGAAAAATCAAGAGGTAGTTTTTAATGCCAAGCTTAAATGGTAAGGTGATATGGGTAAATGGTTTTAACCATGTCATAAGATATTAAACTTCATGGTATTTTGTAACTTAATGCATACCATGAATATTAACGCACCTAAACACCTATGTGATCCATCTCTTTGACTGTACATCTATGGGTGAAACTTGGAAAAGCAACATAATACTATCTACCATCTAGATCATATCCAAGAGTGATTTAAAAAAAAATGTGGGCTCTAGGTTGATTTGACAAAAAATGTGGCCTCTACGGTGATTTAACAAAAAATGTTGGCTCTCAAATCTTAGCCCAAACAATCAATTTTTCAATTTACTAGTAGAAGGAGAGAGCCTTTGTTTGTACCACTGAGTTTGCATGTTGAGAGGGCTACATTTCTTTGTCTGAAAACAACTTCATACTTCTCAATATATTCACCATTTTTGTAAGGATTGAGAGCATATTTCCAGGAAAAGATTGTAGCTCATTGGAATTGTTCAACTATTATTGGATAAAAGATCTCAAGAAACCATGGATATCTCACTTTCAAATGATGAAAACCCATAACATAAAACAATTAATAAGGCATGCCCTTTTTCCCATGGAAATTGTTATCCCTATTGTTGCTTGCTTGCATGATATGTGATAATAACATAGCTAATTTTTCCCCTATCTTTCCTGATCTTCTACAAGTCAAACTCCTTTCCATTTTTCTTACATTAGCTTCAGTTAGATTTTTTATTGAGCATTGTGTTCTTGCATTAATGATTTTTCTTTCCCATTTCTCATACCTATTGTGAAATGTAAATGAACATACAAAAAAACTTACGAGTGATACCTATGGAAGGGATTTTTTTCAATTGGGTTTTGTTACCTTGAACTTTTATCCATTTTTGGTTGCAATTAACTATCTAATTTCTTTTTCACATACCCTACAAATCCCTCTAAAACAATATATTATTGGTTGTAGCTTTCATTTCCTTGTGTACTTAGGTTGTTGGCAACCATATGAAGCTCTTGTTCATTATTTGTGATCCTTGGTTCACTATATTTGTCATTTGACTTGTAGTTTTTTCAACCCTATAAATTGGAAGGGTATCAATGGTTGATTTCTATAACTTACCATTGAATTTGTTTGAGCCTTTGGGTATGAAAATAAAAGGAAAATTAATACATGTTACAACCCAATAAATGCTAAATGGTGGTTGTTAAAGGTCAAGTGCATGGAAAAATGATAGTGTCGATAACTTAAAAGCATATAAGATGATGAACAATTTTCATACTTTGTTTTTTTATTAATATATTAGTAGTGTTTGCACTCGTAAAAAGACCAGTTTGTAGGATTGAAAATATGTGTTTTCCTACTAATATACACTTGTTGGATAATAATGGTGAAATGGATGTATGCCTAATACTTTGAACTCAATTGATGAATGATCTTGTTTATCGTGTCTAGAGTTGAAGCATGTGCATAATAGATTTAAAATGGTTGTCTAGCAATATGCCTTTTCTCTATATACAAGTACCTTGACTTCAATACCAAATAATTCGGTTTTTATATCCTACGTAACTATGTTATTTTCCATGGTATTCTTGCGTGCATGATTGTAAATAAGAAAGGAATTACATGAAAACAACATGTCCATGAAAGCTAAATAATATGTTGAATGAATGAATAAGGAAGAATCCCTCCAAACTCACCCTATATACTAAGGTCAAGGATTGGCCATGTAACAACCACTGGTTGATTTCCTATGTAAATAAATAAAAATCATAACGAAGGTCATGGGAGATGTATTCCAAGTTGAATGTTGGGAAAAACGTAGTGTTGGGGTTCACTAGTGATTAATTAATGGCTATGGAAATTGGCAAAGGCATTTGCAAAGGCAAAGCAACATTAATTGGATTTTTATTTATGAAAATAATGGAAAATAGGAGAAAGGGAAGGTGAAAAGTCACATAATTTCATGAGGAGGAAAGTAAAGGAAAAATAGAGGAAAATGAAGAAAATAGAGGCCTCAATAATAAAAAGGCTTCTGAGGACTAGTTCACAACTTTTGTTAGTGTAACCTTTTGCCAGTTTTAGCTTGGAGCTCTCTCTCTATTCCCTCTCTCATACTCTTGCACACTTAGAGAAATCTTGGCATTGTTGGAGCACTCTAGTTTTCATTGGATTTGGAGAAAGAAGGAAAAGGAAAGCAGGAAAGTGCAAGGGAATAGGTGGATCAATAACCATAGTTGATTTATATGTAGGTAATAGGTTGCATGTGTGATTTTCCTTGTTTATTAAGGATGCATGGTATATGCATGTTATTATTTGGTCATGATCTGTCATTAGCATGGAGGATTTCCTGGATTAACAGTGGTTTTTCATAGCCTTTCCATTTCCTAGATAGCCATGGTGTTGTGGGTTTTTCCATTGATTTATTTTCTGCTTGGTGTTTGTAATTCCTTATTGATGTGGATTGGAACAAATTCTCTAGAATCCTAGGAATAGCATGGGTTGAGTTACTAGTCCTAGAGCCTGGGCTGGACAAACACTCTGGAGCCCTTGGTGGGTTGAGTTACTAGTCTGGGAGTCGGGTTGGACAAATGCTCTGGAGCCCTGGAAGGTTATGGGTTGAATTACTAGTTCTTGGAGCCCTAGAAAACTTGGGAAGAGACCGATATGGTTGGTGTTAGTGATGTCTAACTGTGAGGTGGAACCACTGGTTGAGGGTTGAGGTGGTTTGGCCTTTGGAAGCCCTGATTTGGTTTTGTTTGGTTTATTCCATGAGATCCCACAATCATTGTTGGAATATGGCACGGGGATGATTGGATGAAAGAGAGATTTGGTTCAACCTAATCTATGGTCGGGTGGTATGTGGAAGTCCCAAACTTGGTTGGTATTTTCCTATGTTAATTAGAGTTATTCTTCCATTATGATTCATTTATATTTACTGGCATTGTGTTGGTGATATTATGGTTGAGTTTGCATAGTTTATATGTTGGTTATTCTCTAGTTATATGTTGTTCATATGATGTGTATATTTTATGGCTCTTGTCATTAAATGTTTATCTATTGATGAATGATTAATGTGTGGACTAATCAGTGGTGTTGCAACTATGTGGAGAGGGCATAGGTCCTTCTCGGTGATTCTCATATGAATAGCATCCTTTTATTATCATATATGCATTTATGACATGTAGATTACTTGTTTGCAATATGTTTGACAAAATTCTTGTCATGTTTAAGGCAGTATAGGTCAAGCTATGCCTTCAAACTTGTATTTCTAACATTGTTATCATGCCATTATTGATTCTAAGAAATTACAGGAAGTTTTGGGCAGTGGGCTGGAGGCTGACCTAGAATCTAGGATCATATTTCGAGACTGCATGCTCCTAACTGAGAAATTTGGGTTGCAACCTCATGGATGCAGGCTTGTGCATGGGGTTAGAGGCTCCCAACCACATGGATTCCTTGTTGTGGGAGCAGCTGATCCAAAATAGATCTTGTATCAAACCTCTAAGTCTAAGCCTTCATATATGTTAACTATCGGAAAACACCGTCACAAAGGAAAACACTAAAGAATGGCGGAAACCCGAGTAAAGCAAAGGTTGAAGTAATGTTGCATAGGAGCCATCGGATAGGACTGATAAATAATCCATATCAAATCAGTGGATCACATCGAAGGGTTTGGCGATATCACATTAGTGGAGTGTATCGAGGACGGCCGGAGGGAAAATGCAACTATGATCGGCGACACAGCGTGAACCGTTGATCGAGCATGTAGATCAATGGCTGCGATTACACTATCACATCATAGGTTTCCAAGGGAGGGAATTACCAAAGGCTTGGAGACATAGCGATATGCTACTGCAACTATCGCATCACAATATTGCATTGTAGTATATCAAAGGGGTGATTCCAGATGGACTACGGGCCATGTGAAGTGCGATATGTTGATGGCACTGATCGGCGAATGAGATCGGTGAGTGGGATCGGAACCACATACGAGGGGACGAAGACCCATAGCCCAAGAAATATGTGATTGCAATCAAGGCGGATCCAACAGGGTTATAGGTGTGGTTCTATAAAATTTGAAATCCGCTAGGCAACTTTTTGTTGAGTTTTCTGTTGTTTTAATGTAGTTTTGTATAACACCGAAATACAAAGGAGACCATGAAATATGGGCACTTGTGACTTGTGATAGTGATGCAATAATGGACCTGATAGGATTATAGGTTGGATTCAATATCATTTGAAGTCTGGATTGGTGGAAATTCTCATTGTTTTAGTGTATTTCTCTATGTAAATAGAGAAACATATTCTCAGGGATTTCACCCGCGCTAGTGGTCCTTTCCATTACAAACAGGTGGCCTTGCTGATTCAAGCATTTACAATGATTGTTTAAACACTGAAGAAGGAGATGAAGGGGCAGCAGCCGGGAGCCAGAGAACCTGAAGAGGGAAGGCGAATAGATAGGGCCAAGAGGCTTAAAAACCACTCAATGGCAGAACAGAGGAAGATAGAAAGAGAGAAAGAGAAAGGAAAAGACATAAAGCAAGAGGAATCAGTTGTGTACTCTTGTAGACTCGAGGATTTCAAGTAAATCCCTATTTTTTTGTCACTATTGTGTTGAGACTCTGTTTGAGCTCACACTTGTAATATTCTGCTCTAAAAGACATAATATAGAGGTCGACACTGAAAGCTTGGACCAGGAGACGTAGCCAGGGGGTCTGGTGAACTCCTTCATTATTTTGACTGTGTTGACGTGTGTTTATTATGCTTTATAACTATTCATTGTCTATATTAATCACAATCTTTTTGATCTGTTGCACTAAACAATATAGGCATTCCTGCACATGAGTCTATAATACCTTTTCTTCTTGATTTAGTATCCATTATCGAATCAAGTGGTATCAGAGCATTTGGTTTTGGTTTTAGTAAGGTTAGACAAGTTTGTGCTAGATTTTGAATGCTAACTAGATTAAATCTCAGACTAGGAGAAGGAGAATTTGTTGAGGCTAATCAAGATATTGGAAGAGTCTATTCTCAGAGGAGAATGGCAGAAGAAGCTCCATTGGGATCAAAATCTCAATTTATAGAAATTTTTATGAAAATCTGAGCTATGGTGGAAGAGATGTATATGGAATTTAAGAAGGGTTGATGTGAAAGCACGTCAACACCTAAACTAGACAAAAAAGCGGAGGAACCTTTTCTAGTTGCCCCTCCAGAAGGCAAACGGAAAGGGGAAATACCTCCTCCACCATCTCCTCCATAATCACCTTCATCGTCATCATCATCTTCTAGCTCTTCTAAGAAGAAGAAGAAAACTTCCTTAATAATGTGAAGTTTGATTTGCCAATTTATGATGGAGAACTCAATGCAGAAAAGCTAGATAATTGGATAAGACAAATTGATGTATATTGCAGGGTACATAACATTGATTTAGAAAGGAATAAGATTCAAATAGCTAGCCTTCGACTTGGAGGAACTACAATAGTATGGTGGAAAGGCAAGACGCAAGTTGATCTGCAAAAACATGGTAAAATCATTTCTACCTGGAATGAATTTGTTTCTACTATCAAAAAGAAATTCTCTCCTTTAGCTTACATGCAGCAGGCAATGATGAGTTGGAAAAATCTTTTTCAGTTGAAGGGTCAAAGTGTACAAAGTTATACTCAGGAATTTAGAAAGAGAGATTTAACTCTAGTTATATCATTAGACTCACCTAAGACTTTATTGAAGTATATAGGTTGTCTTCATAGCTATTTAATTCTCATGTTTAATCCCACTAGCTTAGATGATGTATTAGTTCAAGCCACACATCTAGAAGCTAGAGGTAAGAATGTAAACCCAGAGGTTGGGGGAACATCTAAATATTCTGTAAGCAAGAGCAAAGAAAAGAAGAAACTAAAATGGAAGGAGAGGAAAGAAAACACTGTAAAGAAGGATAGACCTTCATGCACTCATTGCAAGAAATGACATGATGAGGCACACTGTTGGTTTTTGCATCCAGAATGGAAACCTAAGAAGTTTGGTGGAAAGGAGAGAAATAATGTTGCTACTATTCAGCAGGAATTGGGATCAGATTCAGGCGATGAAACAACAGTTACAGCCCCAAGTATTAAAGGTAAAGATTCTGAAGCATCCACAAGTAATTCTGCACAATCCGTTGATAATGAAAATAATGAGAGGCAAAGAAATGAGCTTTTTCATATTAAAGTGATTTCTAAGCACAATAAGATTGATACTTTATTTGATAGTGGATCACAAGTAAATTTGATTTCTGAAACAATTGTAAAGAAGTTTGGATTACAAACAAAACCTCATGAGAAGCCATATCCATTAGGTTGGGTGTGTGATAAAATAAAGCTACAAGTAACGAGACAATGTAAACTTAGGTTTGCTATTGGATCAACTTTTGTAGATGAGGTTGAGTTAGATATAGTTCCATTGGATTATGTGGTATTGTTTTGGGAAGTTCATACTTGTATGGTAGGAAAGATATTTTATATAGAGCTGAGAATAAGTATCAACTCACTAAAAATGGAATAGAATAAATTGTAATAGCTCATAAACTCAAAGGTAACTACTCTTTCATAAACTCAGCGCAGATGAAAATAATTGTGAATTCAAGTAAGCAATTTTTAGTAATGGTTGTAAAGGCAAAGGATCCTGAAAAATCCAATGCATTTGAAGGCTGTGATTCTAAATAGAAAGTTGATTTAGTTAAAGTTGTTTCAAAATATGATGTTCTATTTCAAGAACCAAAAGGTATGCCACCCAAGCGAGAAATAGTACATGATATTTATTTGCAGCAAGATGCTCCATTACCTAACATTGGAATGTACAGGTTGTCAGCTTTAGAGAATGAAGAGATAAAGAAGCAGGTACAAGAGTTGCTCAATAAAGGGTTTATACGACCAAGCACATCACCATGTGGATCTCCAATCGTGCTGGTGAGAAAGAAAGATGGTTCGTGGAGAATGTGCATTGATTATAGAGCACTAAATAAAATAATGATCAAGAATCATTATCCTCTTCCTTGTATTGATTATCTATTAGATCAATTAAAAGAAGAAGTTTACTTTTCTAAGTTAGACTTGTGAAGTGGTTATCATCAGGTCAGAGTTGCCAAACAAGATGCATGGAAGACTGCTTTCAAGACAAAGCAAGGATTGTATGAATGGTTGGTTAAGCCTTTTGGCTTAACTAATGCTCCTCGTACATTTATGAGAGTTATGAATGATGTACTTAGATCATTTATTGATGATTTTTTAATTGTTTATTTAGATGACATTCTTGTTTTTAGTAAGACATGGGAAGACCATGTAAAGCATGTAAAGAAGACTTTAGATGTTTTAAAAAGAGAAAATATCTATGTAAAACTGTGAAAATGTGAATTTGGTAGAACATATTTAAATTATTTGGGTTATATTGTAGGGGGTCATGAATTGAAGATAGATCCCTCTAAGGTTGAAGTCATTGTGAATTGGCCTAAACCCAAATCTGCTACAGAGGTTAGGAGTTTCCTAGGGGTAGCATAATACTGGAGAAAGTTTATTGCTAACTTTTCTTTGATTGCAGCTCCATTAAACAGGTGTTTAAGTGGGGAGGCGAACAGCAGAAAGCCTTCAACACCTTAAAAGAGAAAATCAGTATAGCACCAGTACTAGCATTATCAGATCTTCAACATCCATTTGAGATTGAGACAGATGCCAGTGACTATGACATGGGAGCAGTGTTGTTGCAACATGAAAAACCCATATGCTATCATTCTAAGACATTTACTTCTGCAGTAGTTAATTATCCCACATATGATAAAGAACTGTATGCATTATTACAAAGTGTGAAAAAGTGGAAACATTACCTAATGGATAAAGAAACAATCATACACACAGATCATCAACCACTTCAATATTTGCAGTCATAAACTAAATTGCAGCAATCAAGACATTATAGGTGGATGGGTTTTCTACAACAATTTCATCTTGTCATCAGATATAAGAAGGGCATACATAATAAGGTTGCAGGCATGTTATCAAGACCAATCATAAATGCATCTACTATACTTAAGCATAATTTAGTAATGCATGAAAGTTACATTGAACAATATGCTCAAGATGTAGATTTTAAAGATGTATATGCAACTTTAAGTCATGGCAAGCAAGTAGAAGAATTGGATTATTATATAAAGGACCAACTCTTATATCATTTGGGAAAGTTATGCATTCAACAAACTGAAAGAGTTAACATAATTCAATAAGCACATACTTGTCTCATATCAGTTCATTTTGGTGTAAGTAAAACAGTTGCACAATTGCAAAGTTTCTGTTATTGGCCAAGAATGCATGAGACAATTTCTAGATATATTAAACGTTGTACTATGTGTGCTACTAGCAATCCCAATAATAGGAAATTAGGATTGTACACTCCACTTCCAATTCCTTCTCGTCCTTGGGAAAGTGTTTCCATGGATTTTGTTGGGAGATTGCCAAAATCTAGGAAAGGTCATGATTATTTGTATGTTGTTGTGGATGGGTTCAATAAAATGTGTATTCTGATACAATGTAACAAACAGGTTATAGTTGAACAAACAACAAAGTTGTTCTTTCAAAATGTATGGGTTCATTTTGGGTTACCCACTTCTATTGTATCTGATCGAGATTCTTGATTTGTTGGGAAGTTTTGGTCAAATCTATGGGAGTTGATGGACACTAGGCTGAAGAAGAGCACAACATTTAATCCACAAATAGATGGTCAGATAGAAGTGGTCAAAAGGACAGTGATCCAGTTGCTCAAAGTTTATTGCAGCAAGCATCCCAAGCATTGGGATGAGCATTTGTGTTATTTGCAGCATGCTTACAACCATGCCAAGCACTCTTCTACTCAGAGATCTCCTTTTGAGACTTTTTTTGGTTTTATACCAAATTCCCCCTTAGATTTTATCTTTGGTAAAGACATAGAAGTTGATGGAGATAGTGATGTGGACAAAGAAACCAATTTCATTGAACAAATCTAGGAAATTCACAAGGCATTATAGGAACAGCTGGAAAGAAGTCAAGCCAAGTACAAGGCAAGACATAACAAGCATCGAGTTGAGCATAGTTTTCAAGTTGGTGATCAAGTATAGTTGTGCATCAGAAAAGACAGAATGCAAGGTGAAGGTAAGAAGCTAAAACCAATAAGGTATGGAACTTTCAAGATACTTGATAAAATTGGTGAAAATGATTTTTGCCTTAATTTGCCAGCTTATATGCAAATATATTCAGTCATTAATGTAGAAAACTTGAGATTGTGTGAACCTTCATTGATTGAAGATCCTGAAGAGCAAATTCAATTGCCTTCTATTGGGGATTTGTTGCCTGAGTATCTCAATGAGTTACAGGAGGACACAGTTCTGGATAGGAATGTAAGAACTGCGCGTCAAGGGGATGTTGAGTACTTGAGAGTGGGACTCTGTTATCACCCTAAAAAATTTTAAAACTTTGGAAAGTTTGCCTTGTTTCTAGTCATGGTCTTATAATAAGTTTTGAGTCATCGCATGCTTAAAGGGATAAGTGATAGGATTAGAATATCAATAGTGTCATTCTCATTTCCAAACCCTTCTTATAGTCATGGTGTTAAAGGGTCTCTAGGTCATTTCATGCTTAAAGGGTTAGGTCATAGGTTAAAAGTTTCATTTTCATATCCAAATAAAGTTAAATCAGCCTTGTTCCATGTCCTAGAAGTCTCACATGTTGTTTAGAACCCATATCTTTAGCCATTTTGAAAACTATGTTGAAAAAAGAATATCCAGAGGAATCCACCATTTCGTAGCGCAAAAAATTACACTATGTGAGCTACGAAATCTAGGATTCGTAGCCACGTGCTACGAAACTATTGTAGGTGTAGTTTTGATGTTTTGATCAATTCCCAAAGGAAAGAAGAGGTTATTTTTTGGAGAATGATGTTGCTGGAGAATGTAAGGAGGCCACTTATGAAAGTTTAAAGCTCAAGCAAGGAAAAAACTCAAAGGATAAAGGATATATGTCAAAGTAAAATTATGTGCTACGAAAACAACAGATAGTTTTGTAGCGCAACCAAATCAACCTTCTTTATGCTCCTTCGGGGGCTTGTTTTTATTGTACATGTGGAAGAGAAAGGTTCCAGAGATGATAGAACACATGTCACACATCTTAAAGGGTCACTTTTGTTAGCATAAGGATTTGAAGACAAGCATAAAGATGAAACCCTAAAAAGGAGGAACTTTGTCTCCTTGTTTTTAGCAGTCAACTTCCCAAGGGATTCCTGAGCAACTGAAAACTCATTTCTGAAAAGTGAAATATGTTTTTATTCCTAACATACTGAACTCCAAAAACCTCTTTCAGTTTCTTCAAATTCAGTATGAGGTGGGAGAAATTGATGGTTTAAACTTGCACTACAAAACTAGTGAGAGGAACTCTATTTTCTGGTTTTAGCAGTCCTTTTAAAGATCAGTTTTGGGCCACAAGCAAAAGTATTTTGGAATTATGAAGGATTTTTCTCTTCATAAAATCTCCATCTACAATAACCTATCTCACTATTTTTGTAGGTGTCACCAGTTGGGAGATACAAGGCTTTCTTTAAAGTCATAATTGCGTAAAACAGATCTCTTGGTTTTCACAACAGTTAGGTCATGGAACAACAGGTTTCATAACAAGGTTGGAGACATCACCAAATTTGACCTCATGAGGTTGTAGGTGAAAAAGGATTAATTGAAGACTATATTAGGTTGTTTTTATCATAATAAGGAGTTGTACTCCTAACTGTATTAGGACTCTAAGACAGTCAGTTAACTGTTACTTGTAAATAATACCCTGTTTTATGGTTAGAATAAGTGTCTAGGTTAGGAATTCGAATTCCTGTGATGGTGGATCATAGAATCCAAGGTTTTAAAGTTATATATGAAGCATGAGGTCAAATTCTAGGAGGTTTGGAATTTGTATTAGCAAAATAAGTTGTGTTATGTGAGCAGACTGTGTATTTTTCAAACTTAATGCAAAGATCAGTTTGACTACTCAAGATTCACAAAGAGTTTATGTGTTTGATGCTCTTATGGCTTTATTCAATTACTTACTTGTAGTGGTATGAGCTTGTGATGCTTAGAATTCATTGGAAAATTCTCTAACTTCCTTCACATGCTTGTAAACTGTGATGTTTCACTGTGTTACTATTTTATTCATAAACCTAAACTCTAAGTGCCTGGACTTCCATGTTAGGCTGATAATGTTGTTTTGTTGAGGACTATTTTGACTCCATAGACCAATAGATATTTTCTAATCATTGTTTCAACCAGTCAACAAGTTATACTTCTGTTCATTTCGTTCCTAGAGTTAGCCATCTAATCATTAATCAAAAACCCTAAACCTAGTGAGAGAGCCCTCTCAGGTTGAGGATGCTAAGCGTCAACCAAAGGATTGGTTTGAAATAGTTACAATAAAGTAGTCTGATCAACAGCCTATCATGGTCCTTTTTGGTGATAACATTTTGGTTCGTCTGTGGGGAGTCTGAAGATATACATATCCCAAAAGATCATGAAGTTGAACTCTTGAAGGTAGCAGGAGCTTCAGAATCTGTTCGAGGTTGCAAAACTACCTTGATGACTCCACACATCAAATAACAAATTGGAAGGTGACTCCACTACTAAGAAGATCAGTTGCCTAGATGAATTTCAGGATGATTTCCATTGCAAGAATGAATGCCAGGTATGCCCCTATGAATCGATCTCATATCCCTGGTTTTCCAAATCCTATGCCAAAGGTCGAATGATTAGATGATCTTCTAATATTCAGAGATGAAAAGAAAGACAATGTTGCTCTTCATTTGGTTAGGTTCCATATGCATGTACACAGTCTTAAGATTCAGTTCCCTGAATATTGTCTCATGAAGATGTTTATGACCACTTTAGAAGGAAAAGCATGGTCTTGGTATCAAGGTTTGGAAAATGGTTCAATATATTCACTTGCTAATTTCCATGATGTATTCTATGAGATGTATGAAGAGTGTCATCCCTCCTTATTGCTGGTCAAAGATTTTTGTAACAATTCTATGAGTCTTATTCAGTATTTGGAGGATTTTTATGATGATGATGAATTTATGGATGAAGAAATTTTAGAGGCTCTTCATAATAATACATTTCAACGACTAGAAAAAAAATAACATCCCATGACATGCAACATAGAAATCAGCAAGAGTATACCTATGAAAATCATATTACATCCTCTGAGATTGATGTAGAGAGGCAGGAAACTTGTCAGTCTTTGGATCATAGTGAAGATGAAAATAATTGCAAACACCAAGAAGAAATACTGGAAGAAATTTCTTATAACCCTTAGGCAGAGGAAAAGGTTGATCATTTCTATAATTCCTTGCAGTAGATTACTTCAAAGAACAATCATAATAGTGAGGAAAATTACATTGTCTATGGGAATCATGCAGAAAAGCAGTTAGATTACTGATCAAATAAATGTTGTGTGACTAAACATCAGTTGTTAGAAGTAACAAGATGTTATGAGGATCATCAATTTGATCATGTATTCTGGTATCCTATAGCTCAATACATGGAAGAGTTTTACTCTCCAATGTTTCAGTTTTTCTATGAAGATCAGAGGCAATTGCAGTGGCAGTGGTCATCACAATATCATAGCTGCTTTGAATTCCGATGCAGTCGAAAAACTCAAATATCAGATAAAACAAATGATTGGCTACATTGGAAATTTCACATTGATTGAGCTAAAATAAGTTTACAATTGATAGGGTAGGTAGGTAGGAAAATGAAAATAAGCTCATGGTTGACTGAACAAATTTTACTAGGTACAGTTTGAAGCAGATTGGGTAGAATTCCAGAGTTTTTATTTTTAAAGGAATGGATTGTAGCACTGGAGCTACTAGTTCTTAGCATACCACAGGGGGGCATACTATCCCTAGTGGAGCCACTGTTATCACCCTAAAAATTTTTAAAACTTTGGAAAGTTTGCCTTGTTTCTAGTTATGGTCTTATAATAAGTTTTGATTCATCACATGCTTAAAGGGATAAGTGATAGGATTAGAATCTCAATAGTGTCATTCTCATTTCCAAACCCTTCTTCTAATCATGGTGTTAAAGGATCTCTAGGTCATTTCATGCTTAAAGGGTTAGGTCATAGGTTAAAAGTCTCATTTTCTTATCCAAATAAAGTTAAATCAGCCTTGTTCCATGTCCTAGAAGTCTCACATGTTGTTTAGAACCCATATCTTTAACCATTTTGAAAACTGTGTTGAAAAAAGTACATAGGAATCCACCATTTTGTAGCGCAAAACCCTGAAATTACACTACGTGTGCTACGAAATCAGTGATTCGTAGCCACGCACTACGAACCTACTGTAGGTGTAGTTTTGATGTTTTGATCAATTCCCAAAGGAAAGAAACGGTTATTTTTTGGAGAATGATGCTGCTGGAAAATGTGAGGAGGCCACTTATGAAAGTTTAAAGCTCAAGCAAGGAAAAAAATCAAAGGATAAAGGATATAACTAAAAGAAAAATTATGTGCTACAAAAACAACAGACAGTTTTGTAGCGCAGCCAAATCAACCTTCTTTATGCTCCTTTAGGGGCTTTTTTTTTTGTACAGGTGGAAGAGTAAGGTTCTAGGGATGATAGAACACATGCCACTTGTATTAAAGGGTCACTTTTGTTAGCAAAAGGATTCGAAGACAAGCATAAAGATGAAACCCTAAAAAGGAGGAACTCTGTCTCCTTTTTTTTAGCAGTCAACTTCCAAGGGGATTCCTGAGCAATTGAAAACTCATTTCTAAAAAGTGAAAGAGTTTTTATTCCTAACATATTGAACTACAAAAATCTCTTTCAGTTTCTTCAAATTCAGTATAAGGTGGGAGAAATTGATGGTTTAAAATTGCGCTACGAAACTGCTGAGAGGAACTCTATTTTATGGTTTTAGCAGTCTTTTTAAAGATCAGTTTCTAGCCACAAGCAAAATTATTTTGGAATTATGAAGGAGATTTCTCTTCATAAAAACTCCAACTACAATAACCTATCTCACGTTTTTCGTAGGTGTCACCAGTTGGGATATACAAGGCTTTGTTTAAATTCATAATTGCATAAAATAGATCTCCTACTTTTCAAGGCAATTAGGTCATGGAAAAGTAGGGTTCATAACAAGGCTAGAGACATCACCAAATTCGACCTCATGAGGTTGCATATGGAAAAGGATTAATTGAACACTAGATTAGGTTGTTGCTATCATAATAAGGAGTTGTACTCCTAATTGTAGTAGGACTCTAAGATAGTCAATTAACTATTACTTGTAATTAATAACATGTTTTATGGTTAGAATAGGTGTCTAGGGTAGGAATTCGAATTCCTGTGATGGTGGATCATAGAATCCAAGGTTGTAAAGTTATATATGAAGCATGAGGTTGAATTCCATGAGGTTTGGCATTTGTATTAACAAAAGAAGCTGTGTTATGTGAGTAGACTGTGTATTTTTCAAACTTAATGTAGAGATCAGTTTGACTACTCAAGATTCACAAAGAGTTTATGTGTTTGATGCTCTTATGGCTTTGTTCAATTACTTACTTGTAGTGGTATGAGCTTGTGATACTTAGAATTCATTGGAAAATTCTCTAACTTCCTTCACATGCTTGTAAACTGTGTTGTTTCACTGTGTTATTGTTTTATTCATAAACCTAAACTCTAAGTGCCTTGACTTCCATGTTAGGATGATAATGTTATTTTGTTGAGGACTATTTTGACTCCATAGCCCAATAGATATTTTCTAATCATAATTTCAACTAGTCAACAAGTTATACTTATCTTCATTTCATTCCTAGAGTTAGCCATCTAATCATTAATCGAAAACCCTAAACCTAGTGAGAGAGCCCTCTCAAGTTGAGGAGGCTAAGCCTCAACCAAAAGATTGGTTTGAAATAGTTACATTGAAGTAGTCCAATTAGCAGCCTATCAAGGTCCTATTTTGGTGATAACAGACTCAAAGGTTCAAGTCCAAGCAAAGCACGATGGATAGAAGTTAGACAGGTGAAGGAGCAGTATCCTCACTTGATCGATGCCTAAAACCAACTTTTGGTGGTCCAAAAGATTTTCAATGGGAAGGCCTGTTCCAAAATGGATCTTGTATCAAACCTCTAAGTCTAAGTCTTCATATATGTTAGCTATCGGAAAACACTATCGTAGAGGAAAACACTAAAGAATGGCGGAAACCTAAGTAAAGTGAAGGTTGAAGTAACATTGCACAGGAGCTGTCAGATCGGACTAATCAACGGTCTAGATAAAATCGGCAGATTGCATCGGAGGGTTCAGTGATATCACATCGGCAGAGTGTATCGGGGATGTCCCAAGGGGAAATGTGGTTGTGATCGGTGACACAGCATGAACCATTGATCGAGCGCATAGATCAACGACTACAATTACACTATTGCATCGCAAGTTTCCAAGGGAAGGACTTACCAAAGGCCCGGAGACATAGCGATATGCGACTACGACTATTGCATCGCAATATATCAAAGGGGTGATGCCAGATGGACTGCGGGCCGTGCGAAGTGTGATATGCCGATGCCGTCGATCAGTGATTGGCAAATGAGATTACCGAGTGGGATCGGAACCACATGCAAGGGGACAAAGACCCAAAGCACAAGCGATATGTGATTACGATCAAGGTGGACCCGACAGGGTTATAGGGGCAATTCTATAAAATTTGAAACCCGCTAGGCAACGTTTTGTTTGGTTTTTCTCTATTTTAATGTATTTTTGTATAACACCGAAATACAAAGGAGACCATGGCATATGGGCACTTGCGACTTGTGATAGCGATGCAACAATGGACCCAATAGGATTATAGGTTGGATTCAATATCATTTGAAGTCCGGCTTGGTGGAAATTCTCATTGTTTTGTTGTATTTCTCTGTGTAAATAGAGAAATGTATTCCTAGGGATTTCACCCACACCAGTGGTCCTTTCCATTACAAACAGGTGGCCTTGCTAATTCAAGCATTTACAATGACTATTTAAATGCTCAAGAAGGAGATGAAGGGATAGCGGCCAGGAGCCAGAGAGCCCGAAGAGGGAAGGCGAATAGATAGGGCCAAGAGGCTTAAAAACCACTCAATGGTAGAACAGAGGAAGATAGAAAGAGAGTAAGAGAAATCAGAAGACAAAGAGAAAGAGGAAGTGGTTGTGTAATCTTGTAGGCTTGAGGATTTTAATTAAATCCCTGTTGTTTTGTCAATGTTGTGTTGAGACTTTGTTTGAGCTCACACAAGTAATATTCTACTCTTAAAGACATAATATAGAGGTCAACATTGAAAGCTTGGACTAGGAGACGTAGCCAGGGGGTCTGGTGAACTCCTTCATTATTTTGACTATGTTGATGTGTGTTTATTATGTTTTATAACTGTTCATTGTCTATATTAATTGGAATATTTTCGATCCGTTACACTAAATAATATAGGAATTCCTGCACATGAGTCTGTAATACCCTTTCTTCTTGATTTAGTATCCATTATCAGATCAGCAGTTGAGGACCTAGGTTAGAGAAAAGGGTGTCCAACTCAAGTTTTGGCCACTTGGGGTGGTTACTTAGCCTTTAAGTGACTTTTAGCTCATGTAGAATGTTATGAGATGTCAGTTTTCCTTCTGTGGTCATCCCAAATTCCTTAATGGAACTTAGGAGTTCGGTTCATGTCATAGTAGTTCCTCCTCTCATGTTTACCTCGACAGGTCGGTGAAACTGGGTAAATGTGGGAGGCATAGTTACAAAATTGTATCGTAGCTCCCAGGTTCAACACTTGGACTAGATGTGTGGAATGTGTTTTTCATGCATGCATGTCAATGTCTATGTGGTTGTTATGCATGCCTCTTCTTAGTTATGGTTGTCATGCATGAGTTCATTGCATGTAGTTGATGTTATCATGTATGATGTCGATGTTGAGATGATTGATATGTCAATTTAATTTATGTGTGTGTGTGTACGCACGCATGCGCACACGCGCAAGCACGTGTGTGTGTGTGTGTGTGTGTGTGTGTGTGTGTGTGTGTGTGTGTGTGTGTGTGTGTGTGTGTGTGTGCTAATATGGATTGACCTTGAAAACGAGATAGCCTCCCCTTAACTTCACTAAGGTATGTTGATTTTTTTTGTATTTGGTTATCTAACATGTTATGCTTGCAGGAAGTAGAAGATCAAGATGACTAGTAGAATGGTGGACTACAGTTCACGTGATTTCCCTACAAATCAATTGAACAACATGGAGATGAGTACTCCCCTAACATAGCAGGTACATTGAGAAGTTTGAAATAAGTGATCAGAAGTTGTAAGGCGAATAATGAAAGGACCATTCAGTCACAAGAGAGACTTGCTAGGGAATATGAGAAGAAAGTAGGGGTTAATTAATTCATCCTTTAGAATCTACCATATTTGTAGAGATAGGGACTATTTAGGATTAGTCATGGATAGGAGGAAAGGACCAATGGGGCATATAGTAGCAGGTCTCAGTCACGATACAAGTTTGAAAGGGATGATACCATCAGAGATGGTAGGTTCTTGGATACACCTAATAGCATGGGTAATGACCATGGGTTCTATTCTAGCTAAGGTTTAGAGAGACAACATAATCATCATCACCACCATTTGTATAGGATGAGTGAGAAGTAGTACTTTCCAGAGAAGTTCAAGAAAGCGAAGGCTCCCACATTTGATGGACAAATGAAGAAGTTACAAGATGTAGAATCTTGATTTTTTGGGATGAATAAGTTCTTCATGTTGCATGATTACTTAGAGAATATGAAATCCAGGATATCTACTTTCAGTCTAAAGGGAAAGCAAACATTTGGTGGGAAGATGTAAATAATTTCAGAGGCATTCAAGAATAATTTGACTGGGAGTGAGTTCGAGAGACTTTTCAGGAAGAAGTAAATATCTGAAAGATACGATGATGACAAGGAAAAGGAATTCTATGAGCTGAAGATGGAATCTATGACTGATGAGGAGCATATTAGAAAATTCTTGGATTTTTTGAGACATGTGCCTTATCTTAAGGAGGAGAAAGATAAAATTCATAGATTCATCGATGGGTTTCCAGTATCATTCAAAGATAGAATTATGTTTGATGAGCCTAGATCACTAGAGGAAGTCATCAAAAATTTGAAGCACTGTTATGAGAAATCGAAGTACAAGACTGGGTCTGAGCTAGATTGAAAAGGTAATGAGAATAATAAAGGAAAGTTGGTTAAGAAGAGAGGAAATCCTCTAGATACAGATGAAAATGAGAATGAAACACAACACAATATTTTCAATGCATCTGATAGAGGACAAGGACTTCAATATGAAGAGTAAAACAAGGGTGATGGCAAGAAACCTTTATAGTGTTGAACTTGTGGAAAGGATCATCACAGGAGATATTTTCCATGACATCAGGGTGGAAGACCACAAATTTATAGTGCTCAGGAGGCACAGAAATTGTGTATGTTGGATAGAGTGCCCCTCATATTTATGCAACATTGGATAAGAGGCAGGTTGATCATCAGGCATCTATTATTGAGATGGAAGGTAAGATTTGTGATCAAGTTGTTTCTATTTTTATTGATCCTGGATCTAACTATAGATATATCGGCCCTAACCTATTGGATAAGTGTGATTTGAAGAAAAAAGTGCATGCGGAGTCTTGGTTAGTGAAATTGGCTATAGGTACTAAAAAAAGAGTTTATCATATGGTAAGAGCTTGTGCATTTGAGTTAAATGGTATGTCTACATTGGTGCATCTAAATATACTTCCATTGGGATGATACAGTATGTTATTGGGTATGGATTGGTTGTACATTCAAAGGATTAAGGTGGATCGTTATGATAAGGCTATTGAGTGATTAGATGATGATGGAGAGAAGATGATCTTACAGGGTAAGAAGAAGCCTACATCAATGACAATGGTTACATCTATGCAGGCTAAGTGCAGTAGTAGGAAAGGATGTGTATTTTTTGCAGTTCATATTTCCAATGATAAAGGGAAGGATGTTGAGGATGTTGAGGTCTTGAAGAGGTACCCAATTTTGTAGCAATTTCAGGATGTATTCTGTTACACAGTATTTTGTCACGCCTCCTGCACTTCCCTGTGACATACCCCAAAGTGCCCGAAACATTACCATTATACAGTATACTCATCCATGTGTATAGATCTGATCCCTCCTTTAACTTTGCTTGGAAAATTTCAAGATCTTTCCCTAAAGAAATAGCTCTTAAAACCCTAAAATGAGGGTCAACGCACTTATGAAGCTCAAAACTGTGACAGTCACCTATTGCACCATGTTTGACATGTGATAACATCCCTTTGTTCCCTTTCATACCCACGATGATACAAAAAAGGCAATTTTCCCAAAGAGGATGAGAAGCTTCGTGATCTAGAAGCTTTCAAAGCAGTGAGCTAGAGGTGATTTCACATAAATGAGGTCGAATCCTTCTAACTTGACCTCTTTGTCTTATCCTTATCAGCTACCTCCTTGAGATGTGGGCCTAATCGTATCTTTGGAGGAGTCCTAACTCCCTCTCCTAGCCTATAAATTCCTCTTCTCCCATTCCCAAATGGTTGGTCTATGTCCATTTACACCCCTATGCTAAGCTTGTGCTTAGAGGCTATTAATTAGACTTGGAGAAGGAGTGTTTGGAGATTTTATTGGCTTGGACATGGATTACCACTCAAAGAGAGCCTTTCAACATCAAAGTTATGGTTTTAAGCTTCCCTTTATTCTTAAAAAATATAAAACTACTGTTTCAACTTCCCAAAATATATATGTTCATGTATGTATTAGCTTGGCATTCCTTGCTCATCTAAGTAGGTTATTATTGGATTTGCTATTGGTTTTGGCATGATTTTTTGTCTCTTGATCACTTGTGCAAGTACATAAGCACTAAAAGAGGCCGAAACAAGTCCGTGACACAAGCGGTTAGAAGATATCAATAAAGGAAATCGGAATAGCATTAGAGTGAGGTAGGTCATCTCTCTTGTTCTAATTTTCAATTATAATCTAGGAAAATGTCTAGTTGATTGTCACTTCAGTTGCTATACCCACTCATTGGGCTAGAGGGATCATCTTTGTTTGCAGAGAGGATTAACCTTGTCAAAAAAATGGCAACTCCACTGGGGAGCCTATGACCCTTTCCTTCCATTCCTTCACCCTGATCTTTTGACTAGTTTGACCAACTGTTGATTTTTTGGCTTTTCTGCATCACTCTGGGTTTATACCATCACTGATTACTTCCTTAGAGTGCTAACTCTAGATTGTTTCTTGGAATCTTTTTATTCTTTTCGCATATTCCTCGCCCATAACAATTTTTACCTTTACAATCGTGATGGCATCGCAGTTTTTACATTTACAGTCGCGATGATTGTGGTTTTTACCTTTACAGTCACGATGGAAAAAAATTTCTTCATTTTTTGGTTGTGTTGAAATTATCACTACTTTTGCTATACAAAGTAGTGATTCCATCACGGGTTTGGGTATGTAGAGTAGCGATGATCCTTGAATATGAGAATTTTTAAGATTTCTTCCTTAGAATCTAGTGTGTCTTGGCCCCTAAAGTCTTTTCCCATCCTTTATGCTTGGATTTGTCAATGTTTTGATTGATTGCCTTGATTAATTTCCAAAATTTGTCTCATTGGCTTCAAAGTGAATCTGACTGAATTCTAGGGTTTCTATTCAATTGGTCATCACTTGCTGCTTGTTGGTGTCATTGAGATGATTGTTTCGCTGATTGGTTTAGTCTTGTTTTATGTGGAAATCATTGAAAACATCATTTTGCATTTGTTTTAGCTTGTACCTAAAAATTTACTTTTCTTGAAAATGCATTAGATTAGTTGTGTTGAAAAGTTATTTTTGAGATTCATCATTGAGAATAGATTACATTTTTTCAGTGATTGAAAGCTAAAAACTGTATTAAGTGCATAAAATTACTCAAAACGAAAAGAAAATCATAGTTCATATAAGTGCATCTTAGTAAAGTAAAATCATTTTTCTTTCGGAAAAGTTGGATTTAGGATTTTCTTGGCATTTGGAAGATGAAAGTGAAATTTAGTGGAATGAATTTTGCATGATGCATTTTTTTTGATGCATTATTGATTGAAATTTCTTCCCTTTATTAGTCTAGCTTTCATTGAAATGAAAAGTTTTATTTCCTCATATAGCTACATCTTAGGTGTTCAAGTAACATCGTTAAGGCCTTGAAACTGAAACATAATTTCAAGATCAAATTTAAAATCTATCAATTAATCTAAGGAACATTTGAAACATTAACACTCATACTTAGTTGTCTAGGCTAGAGACGTGTTCCAGCATCTTTAAAACTTAGCAGCTATGGTTCGCTCTTGCATTAGACAGTGCTAACACGGACTTGTGCTCCCTGTACCATTGAGTATATAAAGGGAGAACCTCATAGGTTGCAAACCTTTATTAATAGGAAGCTAAGTCTACCACCCTTTAAATGTGGTACACCAAACACAACATTCAGGGAGATTTCCTGCATGTACATCAAGTCCTTGGTAAATTTATTTGCTAAGGTGTATAGTAGTTCACGGTTACTTGGTACTCCTTTTACCTAGATTCACCTGAGCAGTCATTTCGATCTTTTATGACTCCTTAAATTTGAAAATATCATCAAGCACTTGTCCTTTCAAGCTCACTAAACCAATGAAAGTGACTAGAGTCACCTTTTCGTCCTTTTCTCGACTCTTAAAACATGAAAATGAAAAGTTTTGTTTCAAATTCTAAAATTAATTGACCGTAGAACAACATCATTTGTATGGAATTACTCCTTATTAGATATTAGGTTGATACCAGTGACGACATTTCCTGAGTCAACCGGTCAAGGAAACCCCTCTAATGGGAATCCTAGTCCTTTTCCTTCTTTCAGAAATATCGGTGCTCCCTATATGGAGATGTTGTCCCTTCCTGAATTGACCATTAGTCTGCCAGTTTGGCTGTTTTCAACCTTGGTGGTTCAGATTGTCGAAATTTATTTTCAATCGAGTTCTCCCCCCCCCCCTGAATAGCATCAACCTCATGTTGATCCTAAATTTGACCCCTTGTCTTTTTCGCCTATTTCTTTACCTCGTTCTTCCTCTTCACCTGGTGAAATTCTGGATTTTAGTAACTAAAAAGCTAAGAAGAATAAGAAGAGGATGATGAAGAAGAAGAAGAAGAATCAAGGGGGAAACCAAGAAGTTATTGCTACAGATACAACTGATGTAAAATCCGCCAACGATCCCCGAAAAGTAAAATTCCCTTGCATGTTATGTAAGGGTGACCATCTTCTTCAAAATTGTCCTGGTATTCCCAAGGTCTTAGAAGTGTGGTCCATAGGTTCACATTGACCTTTGTCATCAGCCTTTGGGGATCATGCTGGTGATAAACCTTCAACTAGTAATAGTAAAGCTCATGGGAAAATGGGAAAAGTCAAATTTCCTTGTAAATTGTGTGAAGGTAATCATCCCATTCACCTTTTTCCTCTTATGGATGAAGCTTCCAAAGAGTTTGAAAACCTTACATCTTCTCAACCTCGTATTCTGGTTAATTATCGAAAGCTTTCCCCTGACCCTTTGCTAGTTGATCCAGTGATTGATCAAAAGTCATATTTTGTCAACCTCCCTCTCTCTAAAAGTGAGTCTCCTGAGTCCACTCTTGACCAACCTTGGGTTGAGAAATCAGTAGACTTGACTCCATCTTCAGTTAACCTCACCTTTACAGTAGATAGTGAACCTCATATTGCTCAGGTTCTTCTAGTTTCTTCATTTTGGAATGAATTGGAGGGAAATCCTCATGTTCCCGAGGTGCATGAGAGCATCTGTCCTATTCCCGTAGAGTAAGAGGGAAGCCCTCACGTTCCTACAACACCCCCTCCGAGTACTTTAGTCACTTCTTTTGATTGGAGTCAGCTGGCAGGATATCGTCTTTCGTCTTATGTGCCTTTCCATATTATAGTATAGGCTTACCATTTGGTTGTACCTAGCCCAATCATAGATGAGGGTGCATCTATTCATATTCTATCCTCCACTGCTTGGAAAGCTTTAGGTTCTCCACAGCTTGTCCCCATCACCCAGAATTTGTTAGCTTTTAACAGAGGAACCAATCAACCATTAAGGATCCTTCCTAAGCTACCTATTACTTTGGTAGGAAAGACTGTCTATATAGACGTGATGGTTGTCGAAGGTCCTTTAAATTTTAATCTACTCCTTGTTCGTGACTATGTTTATGTCATGGGAGCTCTTGCCTCTTCCCTGTTTCAAGTGATGTGTTTCCCACATGAAGGAATCATTTTGATCATTGATCAGCTTACATTCATTGGTCCTAAATCAACTCCCACTCAACCATCATCCCTAAATGGTTCTTATGTGAAAGCAGTATCACCCATGCCATAGGTTAAGTACGTGGCCACCTGTTTTGTGCCCACATCTACTGATGATCTAGTAGGTGATGTAGTACACCATGTAATGGGGGCATTGGAGCCTAATTTTTCATTCGGATCTTTGGACTTGTATCCCTTCCAGAGTGTTGTTCTCCCATCTAATGAGAACCTCTTGGAAGACATGGCCTCTTTTGGTCCGTAAACAAGGGATACGGAGCAAAGTTCCTTGTCTCCTGTCAAGCTACTTAAAATATGAAACAAGGGATAAAGAAAAGTTCCTTGTATTGTGTCAAGCTCCTTAAAAAATGAAACAAGGATTGGAGCAAAGTTCCTTGTCTTGTGTCAAACTCCTTAAAAAATGAAACAAGGACTGGAGCAAAATTCCTTGTCTTGTGTCAAGCTCCTTAAAAAATGAAACAATGGATATGAGGATAGTTGTTTTACTAAGTCAACCTAGTTAAAAAATGAAATAGGTCTTCAAAGAAGAGTTCCTTATCTTGTGTCAAGCTCCTTTGAAAATGAAACGAGGGTTGGAGTAGAGTTCCTTGTCTTGTGTCAAGCTCGTTAAAAAATGAAATAAGGACCATGAGGATAGTTCTTTTACTATGTCAACCTCATTCAAAAATGAAATAGAATGAGGATAGCTATTTTACTATGTCAACCTCGTTAAAAAATGAAATAGGTTATGAGCATGGCTATTTTCCCGTGTCAAGCTCATTCAAAAATGAAACAAATCCCCTTCCCATTCGAGTGTTTGATTAGATCTTGTAAAATCCCAGTCAAGTCTTTCACTTGATCTCATAAGTGAAGCTTCATTCCATCCACTTAGGTGCATGAAATGAAGCTTGGGGGGCATGAACCTCGAATTGAGTCATTATGCTGGGGGCACACAAACTTATCTCATGCATATTTTATCTTTGTTTCAAGCTTGTGTAAAAATGAATCCAAATTCAAGCATAGTTTTTCTCATGTTTCAAGCTTGTGAAAAATGAAACCAATCCTCAAGTATACTCAAGAATTGTTTCCCATGTTTCAAGCCTGTGTAAAAAATGAAAACATTCCCACTTTACATCTTGTGATTTCCATTTTTTTTAGCTTGTTTTTACTAGATGAGCCTTGGTTTCTTCATTCCATCATCACCATCTCTTTGGCTGATCATATGCTTTCACTTGGTTGTTTTACCCTTAATTGAGGAACATCTATGATGAGTGGTCTTATTTTCCAGCCTCTTTACCATTACATGTTTTGAATAGTTCCATCATGACTGGAACCAGTTGCTATGCTTTCATACCACTCATTCCTCCAGGTGGAGTCCTCTTTAAGCTCTTTTCAGACTCCAAAAATATGAAAATATTGCTAAGTACTTGTCATTTCGAACTAGTTAAAGTAAATTAATCGACGTCTACTTAGCATAAGTTTAACCCTTTTCCAGACTGAGATAAATTATTGTACGAAAAAGGAACACCTTAGTCAAACATGGCTAGGAGATTCTCTCAAATACTACTTTCTATCTTTTCGGATTCGAGAGACAAATTACGAAAAGGGACATGATGGAGTTTTATTTTTCATCTCTTTTTCAAACTCTCTAAATACGAAAAAGTTACTGAGTTATTCTTCTGTCGGAATCGTTAAAATTTTTACGGCGAAAGACTCGTCAACATGATGAGATCGAGTTTCTCCTTCCTAGGACTCATAAAAATTACTAGGATGGATTCAATCAAAGAATGAATTTATACGAAAATCATATGGTATCCTCTTCAAGCTTGTGTAAAAATAAAGAGGTACTCACTAGAAATAGTGGGGGAAATGAAGATGAAACATCCTTTGTATAGGCAGCATGTTTCTCTTGAACATGACACTCTTCTTCTCTTGTGTCAGGTTTGGGATATCCTCACTCAGCCACTTGTCCTCCCGAGTTTGGGTGATCCATTTTACCTCTCATTTGACTATTTCACTTCATCATTATGACCCTTAGTCCTATGTTGAGTCTAATTCTGCCACACTATAGAATCATGTCGCCAATATGTTCAAGAGAAGTCCTATCTGCATTATTTGCCTATACACCATTTCAGTCATTGTTACAGTCTTGAAAATTATTCCACTTTATTCCTTGTTTCGTGTCGATGATGATGGAATCATCATGACCCTCCTTCGACAGGTCACTTCCTATCAACTTCATCTCATTATCTAGGAAGATGACTTAGAAACTCCGTTTTAGTACCTTAGAGCTTGCATGCCTTAATGGCAAGTTCTTCGCATCCAAGGATAGGTTTTCACTATTGGCCTTCGATCAAGTGATGCCACGAATGTTCGACCTCAACTTCATTATCACACTCATGGATTTTACTGTTGTACCTTGAGATCCATTATCATTATTGGTGGTTTCTCTCATACCTGTTAACTGTCCACATCATTGGTCGATAATCAGGTGGTTTTCTAGCATGTTCAACTTCAACACGTTTATTCACATGTTAGGATTCATACATGGATTGGGTCGGGATGGAGCACAAGACCCTGAGTCTTGTCTGTTATGACTCAAGTTGCATGGAGTTATATGTCATTCATGATTGTACACATGTTTCTACTATATATATGGTTGTGACCATACCGTGAGACTTTATATTTATTATGATCCTTGTTATCTGGATGGTTGCGCCCATACCATGGATCTTTTCATATAACCTTCATCATTTGGATGGTTGCGTCCATGTCGTGGGTTCATGTCTTGATCTTATATATGTATATGTATATGCATCCTTGATTTTCAGGTCTCTTGATAGTGTGCTTCCTTGTCCTTGCAAAAATCTTATAAAGCATCTCAGTCATCACTCCTCGTTCTGCCTTCATGCTTTAGGGGGAATCTGTTACACAGTATTTTGTCACACCTCCTGCACTTCCTTGTGACATACCCCAAAGTTCCTGAAACATGACCATTATATAGTATAATCATCCATGTATATAGCTTAGATCCCTCCTTTAACTTTTCTTGGAAAATGTCTAGAGCTTTCCCTGAAGAAATAGCTCTTAAAACCCTAAAATGATGGTCATCACTCTTATGAAGCTCAAAACCGCAATGATCGCTTGTTGCACTGTGTTTGACCCGTGGTGGCATCAATCTATTCCCTTTCATACCCACGATGATCCAAAAAAGGTAATTTTCCCAAAGAGGATGAGAAGCTTCGTGATCTAGAAGCTTTTAGAGCGGTGAGCTGGAGGTGGTTTCACATAGATGTGGTCGAATCCTCCTCACTTGACATCTTTATCTTATCCCTGTGGGCCACCTCCTTGAGATGTGGGCCTAATCCTATCTTTGGAGGAGTCCTAACTCCCTCTCCTAGCCTATAAATTCCTCCTCTCCCATTCCCAAATGGCTGGTCTATGTCCATTTGCACCCCTATGTTGAGCTTGTTCTTAGAAGCTATTCATTAGAATTGGAGAACGAGTGTTTGGAGAATTTCTTGGCATGGACTTGGATTACCACTCAAGGAGAGCCTTTCAAAATCAAGGCTATTGTTGCAAGATTCCCTTTATTCTTTAAATAATATACAATTGTTGGTTCATCTTCCCAAAATATATATGTTCATGTATGTATTAGCTTGGCATTCCTTGATCATCTAAGTAGGTTATTATTGGATTTGCTATTGGTTTTGGCATGTTTTGTTGTCTCTTGATCACTTTTGTAGGTACTTAAGCACTGAAAGAAGCGGGAACAAGTCCATGACACAAGCAGTTCGAGGATTTCAATAAAGGAAATCAGAATAGCATCAGAGTGAGGTAGGTCATCTCTCTCATTCTACTTTACAATTATAATCTAGAAAGATGTCTAGTTGATTGTCACTTCAATTGCTATACCCACTCATTGGGCTAGAGGGATCGTCTCTGTTCACATAGAGAATTAACCTTGTCAACATATTCCCAACAAATATATCAGAGTTACTGCCTCATAGGGAAGTGGACTTTTCTATTGAGTTGATGTCTGTAATAGCACCAACATCAAAGGCATCGTACAGGATGAGCACTTTGGAATTGGTGGAACTGAAGTTGCAGTTGAAGGAAATGCTTGATAAGGGATATATTAGGCTAACTATGTCGCCTTGGGTGCACCAATATTATTTTTCAAGAAGAAGGATGGTACTCTCAAGTTATGTATTGATTACAAGTAGTTGAACAAGGTGAGGATTAAGAATATGTACCCTTTGTCACAGATTGATGACTTGATTGATCATTTGAAGGGAGTAACAATGTTCTAAAAGATCAACTTGAGATCAGGATATCATCATGTATGCATCAAAGAAGAGGAGATTTACAGGACTACTTTCTAGACCAAGTATGGGCATTATGATTTTGTTTTGGTTCCTTTTGGTTTGACTAATTCTCTAGCTACTTTCATGTGTTTGATGAATAGTTTGTTGCGTCCTTATTTGGACAAGTTTTTTATTTTATTGATTGATGATATATTGATATATTCTAAGAATGAGGAAGATCATACCAAACATTTAACTACAATATTGAGATTGCTAAGAGAGCATCGGTTGTATATCAAGCTTAGTAAATGTAGTTCCTTTCATAAAGAAGTTCAATACTTGGGGCATGTTGTTTCTAAGGAAGGTATCTCATTGGGCCCATAAAAGATCAGAGCTATCATGGAATGGGAAACTCCTAGAAATGTGGATGAGGTCAAATCATTTATGGGTCTAGTAGGTTACTACAGGCAGTTCATCAGGAACTTTTCATGGAGTACCTATCCTATTACATCATTGCAATGAAGAGGAAAGAAATTTGAATGGACAATAGTGAGCTCAAGAATATTACCTTGAGTAATTTCATGTCAAGTCATATTTAGGCCACTTGAGATATTAGAGGACATTGATAGCAGTTAAGAAGTTCTTCCATTAGCTGAATTTGAAGAAATAGGTGGCATATTTTGTTGTGAGATGCTTGGATTGTCAACGGGTAAAAGTAGAGTGTAAGCATCCAAGTGGTTTATTACAATTGATTCCAATTCCAGAGTGGAAATGGGAGGTCATTTCTATGGACTTCATTATAGGTTTTCTAACTTTTAGACAACATGATTCTATTATGGTTGTGGTTGAATGTTTGACAAAGGTAGCTCACTTCATTCTAATGTAGACAAATTCAGTTACTAAGGTTGCTCGGGTCTTCATCAAGAAGATAGTGTGGTTGCATGGTATTCCTAGGAAGATTGTACCAGACAAAGATGCCAAGTTCACTCCAGGTTTCCGAAAGAGTTATTTCCAGGTATGGGTATAGAGTTGGCCTCCAATATAGCTTATCATCTATAGACAGATGGAGAAACAAAGAGGGTCAACAAGATTCTTGAGGACATTTTGAGAATGTATGTTATGCATCAACAATGGAAGTGGGAAGAGTATCTTCCCCTGGTGGAGTTTGCGTATAACAATGGGTATCATGAATATTTGAAGATGAGTCTATTTGAGGAAATTTATGGGTGGAGTTACAATACTCCTATCAGTTGGAGTGATCCAGTGAAAAGAGTATTGATTGGACCAAACATGTTAGCAGAGATGGAAAAATAAATGCACATTATCATGAAGAATATAAAGGCAACACAAGATGGGCATAAGAGTTATGCATATTAGCACAAGGTATTTAAGGAGTTTCAAGATGGGGAACATGTGCACTTGCACATAAAACCTAAGAATATCTCCTTCAGGGTAGGATCATGTTCCAATATGGCACCTCGATATTGTGGTCCTTTCAAGATTCTTGAGAGGATTATGCCAGTAAGCTACTAACTTGCACTATCTCCGACAATGAAAGTCCATGATGCTTTCCATGTATCATTTCTTAAGAAGTATGTGGAATATGTTAATCATTTGATTGACTGGTCTGTATTGCAGGTGGAGCTAGAAGGATAATTCCAGTCGAAACCTTAGTGCATTTTGTAGGGAATGATGCTCATGTTTCGAAATTGAGAAATCAAGCAAGTTAAAGTGTAGTGGAAGAAATTTGGGCTAGATGAAGCTACATGGGAGATGTGTTATCAGATGTGGGCTATGTATCCTTTTCTATTCACCAGTTAGAGGAAGTTTTTTGATATATGTTTTGATGTTGTGTTTTGGTTATGTCTATTTATGCATATGTATGTAAATACTACATCGAGCTATGTTATAAATCTCCAATAAGCAATATGATGTTCATGATGTTGTTATGTTTTCAGAAAAGGGATATGAAGTAAATGTTGCATCGCGTTGTGTTATAAAGCTCCATAGGTAGCATGTGTTTACTGGTTTATAAGTGTCATTGAACACCAAGGATGGTATTCCCCCAATGGGGAGCATTTGTAACAATCCCTAGTTGATTTCCAATGCAAATAAATAAAAATAATAACTAAGGTCATGGAACAAGTATTTCAAGTTGAATGTTTGGAAAAAAATAGTGATGGGGATCACTAGTGATTAATTAATGGCTATGTAAATTCGCAAGGCATTGTCAAAGGAAAAGAGGCATTAATTGGAATTTTATTTATGAAAATAATGGAAAATATGAGAAAAGGAAGGTGAAAGGTCACATAATTTCATGAGGAGGAAATTGAAGGAAAATGAAGAAAATAGAGGCCTCGAAAATAAAAAGGCTTATGAGGATCAGTTCACAACTTTTTTCAGTGTAAGCTTTGTTAATTTTAGCTTGGAGCTCTCTCTCTATTCTCTCTCTCATACTCTTGCACACTTAGATAAATCTTGGACCATTGTTGGAGCATGTTTGGAGCACTCTAGTTTTTATTGGATTTGGAGAAAGAGGGAAAAGGAAAGTGGGAAAGTGCAAGGGAATAGGTGGATCAACTACTACATCTGGATTGATTTGTAGGTAACAAGTTGAATGTGTGATTTTCCTTGTTGATTATGGATGCACGGTATATGCATGTTATTATATGGTCATGATTTTTCATTGGCATGGAGGATTTCCTGTATTGACAATGGTTTTTCCTAGCCTTTCCATTTCCTAGATAGCCATGGTGATGTGGGTTTTTCCATTGATTTTTTTTCTTATTAGTGCTTGTAATTCCTTATGACTGTGGGTTGGAACAAATGCTCTGGAAGCCCTAGAACAAATTGGGTTAAGTTACTAATCCTCGAGCCTAGGTTGGAAAAATTCTTTGGAGCCCTTGGTGGGTTGAGTTATTAGTCTTTGAGATGGGTTGGACAAATTCTCTACAGCCCTGGAAGGTTGTGGGTTGAGTTACTAGTTCCTAGAGCCTTGGACAACTTGGGTAGAGACTGATCTGGTTGGTTTTAGTGATGTCTAACCATGAGGTGGAATCATTGGTTGAGGTTTGAGGTGGTTTAGCCTCTGGAATCCCTTGTTTGGTTTTGTTTAGTTTATTCCATGAGATCCAACATTCATGCTTGGAATATGGTGCGGGGGTGATTGGCTGAAAGAGATATTGGGTTCAACCCAATTTATGGTCAAGTGGTACATGGAAGTCCTAAACTTGGTTGGTATTTTCCTATATTAATAAGAGTTATTATTCCATTATGATTCATGTATATTTACTAGAAATGTGTTGGTGATATTATGGTTGAGTTGCCATGGTTTATATGCTAGTTATTTTTTGATTATATGTTGTTCATACAATGTGTATCTTCTATGGTTCTTGTCATTAAATGTTTAGTTATTGATGAATGATGAATGTATGGAATAACCAATGTTGTTACAACTACGTGGAGAGGGAATAAGGCCTTCTTGGTGATTCTTATATGATTCTCATAATTTTATGATCAGATAGGAATTTATGACATGTAGCTTATTTGTTCGCAATATGTTTCACAAAATTGTTGTCATGTTCTAGGTAGTCTAGGTCAAGTTATGCCTTCAAACGTGTATGTCTAGCATTGTTGTCATGTAATTATTGATTCTGAGAAGTTACATGAAGTTCTGGGCAGTGGTTTGGAGGTTGACCTAGAATCTAGGTTCATATCTCGGGACCACATGCTCCTAACTAAGAAATTAGGGTTACAACTACATGGATGTAGTCTTGTGCATGTTGTTGGAGGCTCCCAACCAGATGGATTCCTTGTTATGGGAGTGGTTGGGGACCCAGGTTAGAGTAAAGGGTGTCCAACTCAAGTTTTGGCCACCTAGGGTGGTTACTCAACCTCTAAGTGACATGTAGCCCCTATAGAATGTTATGATAAGTCATTTTTCCTTCCGTGGTCGGACCCACTTACTTAATGGAACCTAGGAGGTCGGGTCATGTCATAGTAGATCCTCCTCTCATGTTTACCCCAATAGGCTGGTGAAACTAGGTAAATGTGAGAGGGGTGGTTACAGGTCATGACCATGTCTATGAGTGGACCCAAATCACTATTCCAAATGTGAAATTTTATGGCATAAATGTGCATGCCTTGATAGAGCCATGGTGATATGTTATTAATGAGACATTCACATTCGTTATTGATAGATGTGTGGGTGGCATTGTGTTTTTTTAACTATAAATTGTTATGATTGAGACCTTGTGAGTAGCTAGTGATAATGATAGTGAGAATTGGTAATTATGAACGATTATCAACTTACTTATTTATACATATATTTTCTTGGTCTTAAAAATTGCAAAAATGTTGATTTTTGAGTTATCAATGATATGTGGTTGAAGGAAATATTATTTTGCATGATATGAATATTTAAAGTTAAAAATGTTGGTTGAGTGATCCTATAGGTGGCCTAGGACCCTAGACACTTTGACCATATTTGGCCTTATAAATTCCTACTATAGAATAAATTTTAATATATACCCTTGAGAAAACCAAATTTAGAGGAAAATCAAAGGGCATTGGACACATTTCACCTACGTTATTGAACCTCTATAAAATTAAGGAGGATGACCCATTGAATGGGGAGAAAGAGTGAGTAGGAAGGCTACATCTCAAGATCCAACATTAAGGGTAAAAGTTGAATTTCTTCCCTTATTAGATTTCTTTCAAAAAAATTGAGCACAGGATTGGTGAGACTTTCACATTGTTTTGGGTTTCATCCGATTTGAACTTTGGAGTATTCTGAACAACACATGGTCTTGGAAATATCTTATTCATAGGAATAAAAATATGTTGTTAGTGTTCTTGGGATTATCAAGTTATATATACATTTTATCAATAAAATTATTGTGTTGTTCTACATCCATTTATTTCCATTTTACATTCTTTTGTTTTTTGTTTCTTTGTATACATGGCTAATTTTATTTCTTCATTTCTCTTTTGTATTACTATTCACTCACATTGTTTATATGGTTCGTAGAGGCTTCCTATAACACATAATCTACTATTAATTAGAATACATACTAATTATGAAGCTTTAGCATAGTGATGACATATATCATATCATTTTTTCATCCTATACATAGTTTCATTTTCAATTATATGCAAAATATACCTTTATGTTCGAATGGATTTGTAGCATTTCAATTGTTTTCTTTTGGTAGTCCTTATTGCATTAATTGTATTAGGCTAGTATGATTTATCTCTTAACATCATTTTTAAGGTTAGAATTGAAATATTTTAATATCACCAATAGGAATCGTCATTAATCTAAGGCGTGCATCTAGAAATAAAACATGCATACAATCAAAGGATTAGTACCCTTAAGGAGAATGACTCCACTGACTCAATTGGCCAAGGAATCTAATCACATAGTCAATTATTTTAGGGAGTGAATCAATTCAAGATACCATCCCAATATTCCCCTTGAAATCTCTACAATGGTACTTTCATGTTCTTTCTTGTTATCCACTTTGGGCATCAACACCTAGAGATGTATTGTGCTTGGTCAAGCCTCCACTATGGTTGTGATACAATATGAAACGGTGAATTTCAACCCTAACCTATGCAAGGCAAAGATATTGCACATGGAAGGTATAATTCTTTACCCAAAATAGTGTATAAGTATGTGACGTTGGCGGCTCTACTATGGAATTACATTTAACAAGTTGTTCACAAGATTCGACACAACCCATTATAGATGTCTTGTGCTTGGTCAATCCTCCATTATTGCTATGATATAATATGAAATGATGAATTTGAACCCTAATCTAGATGTAAGTCAGAGATGTTGTGTGATAAAGGTATAATTCCTTAGCCAATAAAGGTTCCAAGAATGTGAAGTTGGTGGCCTTGCCATGGAATTATAGAAATATTTTACATATGACCATAATTTCTATGCAACTATATTAGTGAAAAATTTGTCCTCCAAGAAATCAGAGGAACTTAGATAGGCTAACAAGATTTTACAACCATGGTTGGGAATATTTAGATAAGCAATTGGATGAATGGTTAAAGAAAATATATCTCAATGGATATTCTATCCTAAAGGTATGTTCCCCTTGATCTACAAACGCACTCAACACATTCACTACCAATAAGCATGGATTTATATTTAGAGCTAAAATATAAGTTTTTAAAAATTTTGTATATGTTTTAAATCACTATAAATATTGGACTTGAGATATTAGAGGAAATTATCTTCCACTTTGAACTAATAATTGTAATCGAAGAGGAAGAGAAGGAAGATATAGGGTGACTATTTATTGCAAAAACAACTAATGGGCTTTATATAAGCCATGCTAAAGTTTGGATGCTTGGCATGCCTAAGTTTGGATGCTCAAAAAATAATATTTGAGTGATCTTGACCACATTCCTAATGGGACACAAGGATAAAGTTGAGAACAAGGAAGAATCAAGGCAGGCATGGAGGAGCCTTACAGAAATGGGAAAAGCTTAAGAAATAAAGTGGCATTCAAGAGAGTAATCTCTAATGCCACCACCAACATATCATAAGTTTAGAGAAGCATTTATTCCTATGGAGTGAATACTAAGCGCGAGTATCTAAGGCTAATGTGTTCATCTCTTGCATAATTTCTTATATTTATCTTTCTAAAAATAAATATTGTAACTTGAGGAAAATAATGAAAACATGCAAACACAAAGATGGTAATTAAGTCCCATCAAGAATTTTGAATGATAAATTAATATAATAAATTATAAATAATAAATAAATTGTAAAGGATGATTAATAAAGAATATAACAAAATATTCGATAACTTTTACTAATAGAACAAATTAATATAACCATGGTCTAAATTTTTTAGGAATTTACTGTTTTTCAATTATTCAAAGTAACTTATTTTAACCTAAAATCTCACAAGAAGTATTTTAAAATGATAAAGTTAGATATAAGATATTAACATTGCAAAGCTGATAACAAAACTGTGGATCGCCTCTTCCTCATGTGCCTAGCTATAAAAGATCTATGGAGTTCTATACACTCAAATCTACCCTCTCTCCCTCAATGGCAGGGCATGTGCATTCGTGAGGCCTGGGAAGCATGGTGGTCTATTGCCTCCTCGATGAAAGCAAGAAATATCCCTATTCTCACATGTTGGGCTATCTGGATTGCCCAAAATCGATACATTTTTTAGAACTCTCCCCCCTACTGGTCGACTATCACAGCCCGCATCCTATCTGATTACAAAATCATTCCCGAGGATGAATCTAGCTCTACTCCCAGACATATTACCCCTGAAAGCATAAATCATTCACATCCCTAGGCTTATTTTGACAGCTCATCACAAGAAATTAGATGTGGGGGTGGTGCCATACTACACCTTTCGGAATCTCATTCTTTCAAAATACAAAGGGGAATAGGTAGAGGCACAAACAATTTTGCTAAGCTTATCACAGCCAAATATACCATACAATTTGCACAGAAAAAACATTACAGAAGCTTACAACTATATGGGGACTCAAAAATTGTATGCAATTGGATAAACAAAACTGCAAATTGCAATGCATAGTCTCTGAGACATATCATGGAACAAGTTCATAGACTCATCAATATTTTTTACACTTTTGTTTGTCATCATATATACAGGGAGCGAAACACAGTTGCCAATCTCCTATCCAAGGAAGTAGTGCACAGGCCTATAGGGACATGAAAGATACTAGAGCAGAGGGATGGAACCTTTCATCAGCACTACCATAGACCTTATATAGACATATCAGATTAACTAGCTCTGAAGAAGCCTAAAAATACTTTTCGTTTATATAATTTTATATATACATAATGATACTAGACTTATATATGACAATTTAATACTCTCTGAATAGAGTAAATTTTTATCTTATTTTGAAACCTTAGTGACAATACAGTGTCTCCCTACATGGAGTACACCATTTTTTGACTACAGAAACATGATGGGCTTTATGCCTCACGTACAACATATGCTTTTGCATCTACAAAATGTAATTTTCTTTGCTTAATGAAATTACAACTTTTCCAAAGGGAAAAAAAAATGTTAACATTGCACAATCCAATTTCAATAAGGCATTTGAGGGTGTTGAATCCATTTCTAAAAATAACAATTTTATCAATCCAAAATTATAGATATGTCATAACCAAATTTTGATGATAGAAAAATAAAAAACTTCAAACTAACCTTGACTTGTAACCTATAACTATGCTATTTATTTAAACTATACTACCTACTAGTGCAACCATATAAATTAAATGGTTGATAAATGTCATTAGGCATCAATTCATCATAAGCATCAAACACTTACTTCATGATACATATCACATTGCCAAAATAGAAAAAAAAAGGTCGTAAAAAATAGCTAAATTATAATTTTATTTTAAATTATTATTATTATAATTAATAAGAAAGAAATTATATATAAGTTGAACATATATATTGTAACAACCCTTTTTAGTTTCCCTCTCATGTAAATACTTTCATGTACAATTGTAAATAATTGTGAAAAAATATAAAATGATTGGACTAAGGAGATGACACAGATTCATAGCTGGGAGGAGAAGTTGCTTAGGAAATTGCTTGGGGAAGTTTCCAAACTTAGATTCTGCATTTAATTTCCACCTCTCTCTCTTATGGAAGTATGGACAAGCACGGGACAAACCATCGTTGATCTCATGGAATGTGCTGCAGTGGTCAACATGCAAGGAGAGGACGGGAGCAAAAGGGGGTAGAAAACGGACGTGTGGAAATATGCAAGTCGGGGGGAAGGAAAAGAGTAAGTGTAGACATTGAAGAAAAAGCTCGAGAAAGAGAAAGAAATTACAAGTGGAGCCACAAGATATAGTGCTCCAGATTCCTATGTGGTATAGTAGGTGGAGCCTCTGGTTAGTGCTATGGATCCCTATGTTTTTTAACAAGCAGAGACCAAGTTATATGGATTTCTTGAAGTGTTGTTTGGGTGGAGCACCATGTGCTTTAGGATCCCTGAAGTGGTTGTTGGATGGAGACACTATGTACTATAGACTGCTAGGCATTTTTGGAGACATTGTGTGCTACGGATCCCCATGTGAATTGATTGCCTAATATTGGTGTAAATTCCCTTGAGCACATCACTTCCTAGACTCTGAATTTGGCTTGGCAGTGGTTAAATATAAGAAAGAATTGTAGTGTATTTGACCTATAATCGGGAGGAGAGTTGAAGTCCCTCCCTTAGTTGTCAGGTCATTCAACTAATAAGATAAGTTTCTCACTTGCTTCTTTGTAATATATATGTGTGTGTGTGTGTGTGTGTGTGTGTGTGTGCACTGTAAATGATAAATATTGTTATTGTATGATAATGGGGGTATCAACACTGATAATAAGAGAATGTGTATTACTACAAATTATAATGACATGGTTATGTGAGTTTTCTCTTGGTGTGAGGGACATGTAGATCCCTATAAATGTTGATATGTTTCATGAATTGTAGAGCTATTTACATGCTTATGTATGGTGGTATAGTAAACCCAATTAAGCAGTCATGGCGTGTGAAATTCTATGGCCTGTGTGTTATGACTACCAAGGAGTCTCTACTATATAAGAATTAATGAAACTCATTGGTAGATAAGAGCTAGCATGGATTTCTGATATATATGCTTTGATCATTTTCCTTTCTTTTCTAGTTATGGTCCAATACAAATAACATGTGGTCCATTAGGGAATCTAGATTTGTTTAGATCTAATCTTAGAAGGCCTGTTGGTAGCCTTGTTGCTCATATTATGGCTATGTGTGATGTTTGGACTATTAGTGTTTGAATGAATATTTCATTTATGTATAAGATCGTACTCTAGACAACATTCGAATTGGAGCAAGGCTTGGTTCGATCATCAAAGTCCTTAGGGATTCGATCCTGAGTTTCAGTGAGTTCAAGGACTATAGTTGGGGTTGAATGAGCTTCATTAAATTGTAAAGGAGATTCAGAATTTTGCAAAGGGTGAAGGAATTTATTTAACCCTCGTGATCCACCAATAATCACATGGATCATTTAAATTCGCTTAACAAATTTGCTTGATGCTAATTAGCTTTGTGCAACCCACACCCAGTACTATGTATAAACTCTATGTAGATTAGTGCTATTGATGGGAAGTGTGGGGTGTGATGAGAATTTTTATGTCCTGGGGATTGGGAAATTATATGTCCCAGGGAACATGGATTGTATCTCCCTAAGGATGGGAAATTGTATGTCTTGAAGGGCAGGAATTTGTATTTCCCAAGGAGCAGGAATGCATTGAATAGTGTGGAAGGCCACAAGTTGACCACAAATATTTATAATGAGAAAATATTGTTTTGCATGGAGGTTTGGGACTAGGTGGGACCCACAACTTTGGTTGAGGTGGAAAATGTGACGTAGGCTAGGTAGGCCTACGTGGATTCCATGTTGGAATATGAAGGACATGGACAAGTGACATGGAAGCGTTATTGATGTGACACATTGATGGCGTGACATGTGGTATGTGAAAAGGGACTTTTTGAATGGCCAAGGGGGCCAGTTTTAGATGACACATGACATCACTAGAGGATTCCACATGTTAGGGTAACACTACCCTAATGTCATTATGACATCAACAATACACAATGGAAGCAGGTGAGGTGGAAGGTTATGCAGGTGTGGCACCTAGGTGACATGTGGCACTGGTTTTCTATGCCACTTAGCTTGGGATGCCATGTGATACTAATGTAGAAGTTTATGTGGCCAAGGGCCACATCACCATGGAGTATGACTCCCCGATGGTGTTTTTTAGTGTTGTGTGTATTGATGGTGCAGTGTCACAGCTAAAAGAAGTTGTAGGACAAGAATATCCTAGTTAATTGATTCATAAATTCACAATACACCATGCTTGGTTTTCCATAAGGCCTTAATATGCCTTGGCACTGAGGTAAGATGGTATGATGAGAAAATATATGTCCTAAGAGATAGAGAAATGAATGTTTTATAATGAAGGAAATTATGTCTTGACCCCTAGATTTCTTATAACCAATTATAACATGAAATAATGAAATAACATGCTAAGGGTTGGACTTGTAAGGGCCATGGTATAGGCGATGTGGAAAATTCCAAGTGGACTTAACCAAGGCCACATTGGCATTTGAAGTGAAATGGAAACACTTGGGCGAGGTGGGGTTTCCATGAGGGTCCCATGTGAGTGACACGTGGCAAGTCCTTGCCTATGTGACAATGATTAAATGACTAAACTTTAAATGGGCATAACCCTTGATTCAAGGATCAGATTCAGATAAAATTTATAGCGTTGGAAATCTCTCAATGAGTTGAATGCAATCATGTTGTCCAAAGTTAATTTTGATAACCTTAGTAACGAAGAATTTTCTTAACACCTCCTATTCAACTTGGAAAGTCTAAGGGGGAGTTAGGAAGTATTACAGAGTGGTATCAAAGTGAAGGTTCTACACTAGACCTTTGGAGATAAATTTGGGGCTCTATTACAGATTACCAAAGTGCCTAAGTTAAACACTCAGACTAAATGGGCCTAAAAGGATAAAATATAGATATTTGTTATAGAGTGTGGTGTTTTCTAATGATTGTTTGTTATGTACAAATGGGTGTTGGTTGTATAACTGTAGCTAATGATTGTGTGTTGATTGTAGATTATGTGTTGTATGCATATCAGTGTTGATGTTAGAATTGTGAAATGGTAGAGATAGAAAATACTGATATGTTTGTTTTTTTCTAACATGAATTTAACTTTAATTTTGGTGTTACAAATAGCCTTACATCAAAATGATTATTGCAAATATGTTAAGGGATGGGTAAATTTGTTTATTTATATTCTTGATTAGCTAACAATGATGTGTGTTTAATTTCACATAATAAAACACCAAATAATAGCAAGAGAGTGAGGCAATGAGTATCAGAATGTTGCAACTAACAATTGATGAATATACAACTAAATTATTGGCGCTATTGAGGTATGTGCCTTACCTTAAGGATGAGAAAGTAAATATCCAGAGGTACCTTAGTGGACTACCATGGGAATTTGAGGACACAATATAATTTGACAGGCCTAAGATATTGGAGGATTCCATAAGGAAAATGAATCATTGTTATGAACAAACCAAGCATAGGATTGAGTTTCACACTGATAGGAAAAAAAATGCAAGCCCAACTTTGGAGGATGAGAGAATAAAGTTGCAATATGTCACCTCAGAATGTGAATTCTCTCACTCCTGTCAGGGGTGAGTTTCAGTAGATATCCACTACTATCGGTAGAGACTGATTCTCTCAACCTATAGGAGAGGAATCCAATGGTTTCATAGGAGACCCTATGAAGTGTTGGACATGTGAGGAAAACCATAGGAAGAGATATTGTCCTCAATGATAGAAGAATGACCCAAGACTATATAATGTGCAAGAAGCAGAGAAAATGAATGATGTGGCTCAGAGTGTACCACACATCTATGCAACGTTGGAAAATAGACATGTTGATCACCAAGAATCAATGATCAACATGGAAGGTATGGTATATAACCATCCAATTTCAATTTTGATAGACCCATATTTTAATTTCAGTTATGTAAGTCCATAAGTTGCATAAAAGTGTGCGCTGTAGAAAACAACACATGATAGGTCGTGGTTAGTTCAACTAACCATGTGGACTAAGAGACGAGTGGAATATGTAGAAAATTCATACCTAGTCGTGATAAATGGCATGCCCAAATCTACAAATATAAAGATGTTTCCATTGGGATCATACAATGTTCTATTCCAAATGGAATGGCTAGCGAATCACATAACCAAAGTAGAGTGCTACAACAAGTCAATGGAGTGTCTCAATGACAAAGGGGAAACTATGATGTTGCAAGGAAAGAGAAAAATTGTGATGGTTAGGAAAATAACTATGTTGCAAATTAAGAGGCACTGTTGGAATGAGTGTGAAATGTACAATCAAAGTGACCAATGAATTAGAAATCAATAGCAATAGTTTGGAGGAGCACTCAATTTTAAAGCAATTTGAGGATGTATTTCTTGAAGAAATCCCAAGATTTCCACCAAGAAGGGAAATCAATTTCTCAATAAAATATTTTACAAGGGAAACACCAGTGTCAAGAGCCCCATATCACATGAGTACACTAGATCTGGTGGAATTAAAATTGAAAATTAAAAGGAGTGTTGGAGAGGGGATACATCAGACCCAATGTATCACCATATGGAGCACCAATATTGTTTGTAAATAAAAAGGATGGCACCTTGAGGTTGTGCATCGACTACAGGTAATTAAATAAATCCACCACAAAGAATAGATATCATTTGTCAAGTATTGAAAATATTTTGATCATTTGAGATGGGTTGCTATATTTTCAAAGATAGACTCGAGGTCTGAGTACCATCAGGTGTGCATTAAATATGAAGACATTCATAAGACGAGCTTCAGAACTAGGTATGGACACTATGGATTCATGGTTGTATTGTTTGGACTCATAAACATCCCAACAACATTCATGTGTTCAATGAATAATGTTCTCAGTCCATATTTGGACAAGTTTGTGCTAAATTTTTTTATGACATCTTGGTTTATTCAAAAACCAAAGAGGAGCATGAAAATTATTTAGCAACAATATTGTAATTGCTGAGAGAGCATGAGCTCCATGCCAAACTTAGAAAGTGTGACTTCTTCCAGTCATAGGTTCAATATTTGGAACATATTGTTTCCAAGGAAGGAGTGGAAGTAGATACGAAAAATAAAAGCCATTATGGAGTGTCTTACTCCTCAAAACGTGAAAAAAAAGTCAAATCCTTCATGGAGTTGGTCAGTTATTACTAGAGTTTTATCCAAAATTTCTCAAATATTGGGCATCTAATCACAACATTGCAAAAGAAATGAGTTAAATTCCAATGGGAAACAAAGTATGTAGCCAACTCTGAGAAGTTAAAACATTTTCTCATGCATGCATCGATATAGAGGATAGCAAATCTAGAAAAATATTTTGTATTTTGTATAGATGATTGCAAGGAAGGGATTAGTGGAGTCCTTATGAAAGATGGACATGTAATTTGTTACAAGTCAAGGAAGTTGATTGAGCATGACTGAAATTATGTCACTCATGACTTGGAACCAGTAGCTATCATGCATGCATTAAAAATGTGGAGGCACTATTTAATAGGAAGAAAATTTATCTCGAGGTCATATGATGGATGGATGAGGCATCTATTTGATTAGCACAAGATAAATGAAATATAGGCAAGGTGGCTAGAATTAATAAATGAATTTGATTTTGAAATAAAGTACATCAAAGGCAAGGAAAAAAATTAGCTGATGCACTTAGCAAAACGCTACAAATGGCTCAAGTGACAACCATCAGTACTTGGGAAGTTGACATACAAGAAAAGATTAAAGAGGAAATGTAGCAGGATGAGCATTACCACCAAGTAAAATAATGCTTGTAGCAAGAGATAAAAGGAACATTGAGTATGAACTACTCCCTCATGGAGGATGGCATGTTGAAATTTAAAGGAAGGTGGTATATACCTTGTATGGGTGACTTGAAGAAGCTCATCTTGCATGAATCTCATAAAATACCATGCCCTAGTCATCCTGGTTATCAAAAGATGATAACAACCATGAAAATATATATATATTATTTTCCAAGCATGAAAAAGGATGTAGCCAAATATATTGTTTAATGCTTGAAGTTCCAACAAGTCTAGGTGGAATGTAGACATCTAGTGGGATTGTTGCAACCAATCCCCATTCTTGAGTGGAAGTGGGAAGTCATTTCAATGGACTTCATCGTCGGGATACCAAGGAAATCCAAGGAGCATGATGCCATAGTGGTGGTGTTTCATAAGCTTAGCAAAGTGGTTCAATTTGTAGCTATTAAATCCATTTACAAGGAAATTGATATTGCTCAGATTTTTTTGAAGGAGATATTTAGATTGTGTGGTGTACCCAAGGATATTATTTGGGATAGGGACGCTAAGTTCACCTTGAAGTTCTAGAGAGTTTTGCTTGCTAGTTTTGGGACATAGTTAGATTTTAGCAAAATGTACCATCCTTAAATAGATGGACGGACTGAAATAATTAATGTGTTGGAGGGAATTCTCAAAATGTGTGGCATGAATCAACCTAAAAAGTGGGTATAGTTTCTTCCTTTGGTAGAATTCACCTACAACAATGGTTACCAAGCATCATTGAAAATGAGTCCTTTTGAGGCTATGTATGGTAGGATTGATAGTAAAATCTACGGTCCTCAAGGGAAGAATCCTACTGGTTTGAATATCAATCCTGTCATCCTTGAGTTTCACATTCCCACAAAAATGTTGTAGATACCCATCAATAGTGTCTCCTCTTGTTCTCTACCCAAATAAATAAATATCGGCTCCTCTATGAGAAATCCCAGTTAAGAAGTAGATGTCATCGTCATCAATGGTAACATGATGATCTCCAATCACAAAGCAGTTTTCTTGGACATTCCAGGTCCTTACCAACCATGTCATTAGATCTACTTGAGCTTTCATCCTAGGAATGATCCAATATTTCAAAAGGCCACAGGTTCTCAAAGCCTGCAAGGAAGCTGGATCTAGTAAAGCTGCTAAATCATTGGCTTCACGTTCTCTCTCCCTCCATTCCATTTTTGAATAATCAATAGACCTGAAATAGAATTTAAGAGGATTTAGAATCAATATTGAAGCCAATCGCACATTTTTTGGGGTTCATTTTCTTTGTTTTTAAAACTCTCGGTGCCTACAGTGCCAATCTTTTACAAACAGGGCACAACTGCATGGATTTCTGGGAAGATTTCCATGCAGGCCACTCTTTTCTCCGTGTAAACAATTATAATCCTATGCGAACCCGATGGAGACGGTCCACACAGGGCCAAGGATGCATTTTTTAACAAAATCTCTAACTAAAACATAAATTGAAAGACTAAAATGAAAATATGAACAGATGAAAAGATAGATTGTGAGGATATCTCTTACTTGGAGGAAACAGTTTGTGATTTCATCAACTTGTTGGCTCAAAATTAGTGCCAGAAGTTCCATGGTAAAAAGTCCTTTTTCTCTGCTCTCAAATGGAAAAAATGAAAATGGTAAAAAATTAATTACTTTTTCAACTTTTATAAGTTTTTGGGTGATTAAAATATTATTTTAGATGATTGAGACCTTTAAAAGCGAGAATTTTATGTTTTTACCCTAATATTGAGCAATTATGATGATTTATTGAGTCTAAATGTGCATAACAAGTTACAACATAAAAATAGATCATTTTGACTATCAATAGAATTTTATCACTTTTCATGCTCTTAAAAATTATGAAAAGTGAAATCCTAGAGTCCTATTTTAAGCCCTTTTAAGACTCTTGAAATATGAAAATATCATCGAGTACTTGATTGTTCGAACTCTTAAAAGTAAATGAACAAGTGTCCACTCAGTATAAGTTTACCCCTTTCATGGACTGAGTTAGGATTGTTTACAAAAAAGGTGTACATTGATCAAACATTGTCAATAGAGTTCTCCCTTGTATTATTTTATCCTTTTTCGGACCTGAGAGACTAAACGTATGGAAAAGAACATGATGAATTTTACTTATGTTTTTCTTCTAACTCCCTAAAAGTGAAAAACTTTGAGCTTTAATTTCTCCTAGCTCATTAAAATTTTACAGTAAAAGAACTAAATGAGTTTCCCTTTTATGTCTTTTTCAAACTCTTAAAAGAAAACAACATCGAGTTACCCTTCTACTGGACTCGTAAAAATTAAATAGTATAGGACTCGTTAAGCATAACAAGACCAAACCATTCCTTCTTAGGGATCATTAAAAATACTCCGATTGACTAATCCTAAGGATGAGCTTACAGGACAAGCATATGTTATCCTCCTCAAGCTTGTAAAAAATAAAGAGGTACTTGCCAGCAATGGTGGGGAAAATTAGGAAAAGGTGTTCATTTTACATTTATCATAAAGGTAGTATGTCACTCTTGAACATGATACTCTGTCACACCAGTGTCCGGGTTGGGAAATCCCTTTGTCTTACAGTTAATTGAACCCCATTAAAAGTCTTCAGATGGTTTTGAGTATTATCATTGAGTCAAATACTACCAAGTCAATTGTGTCATTATGTGTTCAAGAGAAGTTCAACCTTAGTGATGAGGCTCATCAATGGGTAAACTATATGGACTTTAATACAACTCTCCAGCTTACTAAAATCAACTTTTCTCATAATTCTTTACATATTTTGTTATATTTTGCTTAATGAGAAGGGTAAAGATGAGATTTCATGTCTAGTGGTCTAACGTGGATTGATTGCAGGTTTTGGAGCAAACTTTGGCTAACTAAAGTGAAAGAACTTAAAGCAGATGAGAAAGAGGGATTTTAGGAGATGGGATCTCCCTCCTTAACTCCTCATTCACTTGAAGATTCCTCCATCAAATCTCATCAGCTCTGAGTTGAAAACAACCGAGCCATTAAGATCATTGGTAGCCAAGTCAGTGATAGTTAAAGCCCAATTGATCTCGAGATTGGGAGCCAAGACCCCCTAAATTTAAGGAATTTGTTTGTAACTTCAGTTATATAAATAAGAAGGCCTAGAGCCTCATTAGGATTCAGATTTATGTTCATTGTAGCCAAGAAGCATTTTCGAGTTGGAACATTGTGACCAATCACTCTTGTGTATTTTTGATATTTTAATGAAAATGACAAGCATTCCCTTGATCCAACACTGAGTTCACTTAGAGGGTTAAGGCCCAACCCTAGCAGCAAATGTTCCTCTTTTTGTAGATGTATGCTTAGATTACATTCATAGTTAGTTGCTGTACTGATTTTGGTGTTGTTAGTGTGCAAGTATTGGCATGATTAATTAGTTTGCTTCCATTGTTGGATAGCTAGAATAATGGTATCATAGTGATAGAAGACATTTTAGAAAAGCTGCTTATAGTGGTTTTCACCTCATCTCTCTCTTTTGGGATCATGACTTGAGGGGCACTTTCATACAGCCCAAAAATAGAATTCTTGCTTTCCTGCATAATCTAGGGTTTTTTTATGAGTATGTCATTATCTTTAAGTTTCCTAGGATAAGTTAAAATTGTCATTTCTGGTATATTAGGTATTGTATTGATTTCAAAGCACTTCCATTCATGCACTTATCCATTAGATGGTAATAGATATGTTTTATTCTATTTAATAAATCTTTCCTATGTATAGATGAATTTGTGTATAGATGCGGACAAGAATGTGTGTTGTTGCAAGAGCTTCTACATTGTAGGGAGACCTCATATCATTTGCCTCATCCAATCCTTATCCACCCATGTCGCCAAAATCCACTAAAATATCATTCGGAATTCTTGTTTTATAAGTGAGAATCACCATTTCCATTGAGAAAATCCAACCATCTTGAAGCACTTGATTGAGCTTTAAATAGTGTTCACCCCCTCCATGCCTTATTCTCCCATTCTCTACCTTTCCAAAGCTTCATTCCACCTTCTAAACCACTTCCTAAGATTTCGGCCTGTTCCTATAGTAAAACAGGGGATCTTGTAGGATAACTAGGACATTATGTAGTTTTCTTGTAGGAAATCTTGTAGCGGCCTGTTTTGAGCCTGAATTTAGAAAAACCATCACTGAAGCTGGGATTAGACCTTTGCTTGACCTCCATAGCATTAAGCCCATTCTAACCCTCTTCCTCCATACCTGTCTCCCCTACCAAAGAGCAAGTGAAGATTAGCATTTACATTCATAAAACGAAAAGATAAAGAAAAATAGTTTTTTTATTTCTTAATTAGCACATGCATGCAACAGCTGATACTCCCTAGATCATATTCCATTCTCAGTAGTTTTAATCATCATATGTGATAAATAGGGTTATGCTAGGGCTCTTTTGCAAGCAAAATGTGCCAATGAGTAGATAGAGGATTTAATGTTACTTTACAAGCATCTTTCAATTCAGTCTTTCATACTTTAAAATAGGAAACATTTATTTTTCTTTCATTTAGGATAATTTTCCCTTCTCCAATTGGTAGTCAGAATTCTTCTAGTCAATAGAAGATTGGTTTGAGAAACCCTAGTGGTCCATCGCCCCAGTTGAATCGTGACAAGAGTAGACCATTACAGCTATTTGTGTATACAGCACTGTCACCTCCAAGTTTGTACGAACCTCGATTGATGAAGTAAAGTCGGTAGCCCCAGGAGTTGCAACATTCTTGTTGCAATACTGGTGCTCATCACTTTTTGGCACCGTTGTCGGGGAGGTGTCTGAGTAGATGTGATTTATTCTTTATTTCTTTCTTTCCTTATTTCTTTCTCATTCTGCAAATAGTTTCATTTAGCAAGTAGCTGCAATTTGGTTTTGCTTTCTTTCCATTCTGCAATTAGTTCCATTCAGCAAGTATTTGTAATTTGAGTTTTCTTTCTTTCCATTCTGCAATTAGTTCCATTCAGCAAGTAGTTGCAATTTGGTTTTGTTTTCTTTCCATTCTACAAAAAGTGAAAAACCAAAAGAAAAACCTGGAAAACAAAACAAAACAAAAAAATAACAACAACAACAACATCAACAAAAAACAAAACAAAACAAAAACCAAAAACAAAACAAAAATAAAAAACAAACAAAAACAAAAAAACAAAAACAAACAAAAAAACAAAAACAAACAAACAAACAAAAACAAACAAACAAAAAAAACTCCTTTCATGCCTCATAAGAGTAGAGACAACTTAGGAAATTTTTTGCTAAATACCCCCACCACATCAAATAGCCAACCTTCCCTCTTCTTCAGTGGTTGTGAGCTAGAGGACCCTAGGAACGAATTTCCATTGAATATTATAGAAATATGCTCAGTCTAGGAGGAAAACCACTCCACAGACAAATGTCCTTCCCTTCCTGGATTAAAATTTGTGTATGATGGAACCGAAGGGGTGACTGAAAAACTCTTCTACATCAATCAAAGGAGGCCTCAAGGACCTCGACCATACCATTAATGCATGCAAGGGGCATCCTATTCATATTAAAACCCTAATCAAAATACATACATTCCCCCTTGGTGCCCTCCTGCTCATCCTTCGTGGTCCACACCTTCTCCCTGGTCTTTTACACCTCAATACCATTCCCAATTTGTCAACCAACCATTTCATCCATATTCTCCTCTACAACCTTAGTGGAATCCACTATCCCAAGGGTGGAGGCCCCCATGCAACCAAGCTCCAACTCTATTGTTGTAGAAATTTTGAATAATATAACACTTATTCACAGAGATTATCCTGATTATACACTATTTGTGGAATGCCTGCATAATACATAACCTCCTCTACCATTGATCATCAATTTGCAGAATTAAGAAACAATCGCATGCGCACATTGAAACATCATTCACAAATATCAACATAGTATGTACTGGGGAAAGCATACAACTGAAAACCCCTCAACTATCTATATATTATTATGATAGAGAACATGTAATAATACATAGTACAATACTCCTCGCAAGTACTCGGTACTATCTCCACCTGTTACACACAAAATAGCTCAGATCCGAACAAGTCACGGGTTCAAATCTCCTCCACTGTTTGCCTGCCTCTACTGCACAATCCCTGTTGAGAATAGATCTGATCCAAGTTTGAATTCCCTTGGCTTGTACTATGCAATCCTCATTGGCAATCTCAATCAATGATTGTGCAAATTTCATGCACAGCTATAGTCACAACTGATAGTAGTCTCACCCTTTCACCCACCTCTAACACTTATCTCCACTGAACTGTCCATGCACTGAGTTAACTGATGTATTCTTTAGTTGATTTATGAGTTAATAATTAGTGAATTAATTAATAATTAATTTACACCACTCATCACTAGTTTATTTGTCAGTTAGACTAAATACAACTAGTTCAACTAAGTCAAACTGAACACAACTCCATCAACTCCTCAATCAACTCCACCAAACTCAATCACTTGAGTTCTAACTGAAGTCCATCATGCAATAGCTCAACTAACCCATAGGAAACGCGTATTTCCTTCTGGCAGTTGCATGTGCCACATCCGTAGCTCGAACTGAAGTGCTGCAAGAGGATACGATAATGTTTATAGTCCAAATATTATTAAGAGCTAATAATATTCGATTGTTCTATTTTTTGACTGGCAGTCTAGAAATAGACTCCGCCCATATGTCTAAAAATAGAGGTCCATCTATTTTTACCAACATGACCAATCATCCATAAATAGCATCCTACAACTCATAGACCATGATCCATATGTCTAAAAATAGACATAGTCTAAAAATAGACTTTGTGCCAAAAATAGCCTGTGGGCCCACTTAGTGAAGGTGACTTCTTTTCACTAAGCTCCATCATCTTGTTGCATTTTCAACAAAAAATACTAACACAAATTTTCTAACAAATGGTTTGGAAATTGAATTCATCAAACCTTGAAAGGTGGAAGGTGCATTAGTAAGGCCAAAAGGCATGACCAAAAATTGATAATGACCTTCACGCGTTATGAATGTTGTTTTTAGAATGTCTTTAGTCTCCATTCTAATTTGATAATATTTTGAACGAATATCTAGATTGGTGAAGTAAATTTCTCCATGTAATTTATCCAACAATTCATCAATGAAGAGAATAGGAAAATTATCTTTAATAGTAAGCTTTTTGATATCCCTATAATCTAGAAACAGATACCATGATCCATCCTTCTTTTGCACCAATACTATTGGAGCAGAGAAATAAATTTGGTTGGGTTGAATTCTACCAACTGTTGGGTTGTGTTATATTCTTTCCATGACTAGCCCACATAGTTAACCGGGGGTTAGAGGCGGGAGGTCATAGGGGGTTTGAGGGGTACCTATAACCCCACTCTATGGGGTCTGGGGCAGCGCCCCGGAAAATTTTGGTTTTGGACCCTATGTTAGGTTGGGCGGACCCACCTATGGTTTTGTGCATGATTTTTGCACATGATTTTGGATGTGATGGTTTTTTCAGTCCATGGTATTGATGCTTCGGCGTGTATAAATATGTACAATAACATTGAAAGGAAGAATAATGAAAAATCAAGCTGGTAGTCCCAGTTTTGGGATCCAGGGGAAATCTCTGTGTATGAGTGTTTTATGTGTGATGCTCTCACATTGTTTATTTTCTGTGTTTTAGAATTCGTATGTAAGTAATTTTTGTACAGGGTTAAAACCTACATTTGGTATCAGAGTTGTTTTTGGCTTCAAGGGAATGCCTTTGTTGCTGAGGGGTTTCGCTCGGGCCTGTGGTAGACCGTGTTCAATGGGAGATCTGCGAGATTGATTCTGGTGGTGAAAGAAGATGGTGAGTAGTGGAAAGATAGAGATCGAGAAATTTAATGGTCAGAGTTTTGAGTTGTGGAAACTCAAGATGGAGGATCTGTTGGTGGAAAAAGATCAGTGGATCATGGTAGATGTAGGTACTAAACCAACGGAAGTGTCTGATGAAGAATGGAAGAAGTTGGATCAGAAGGCAAAGAGAACAATACGATTGTGTGTCTCAGATTCATTATCACTGAATGTATCAGGGGAAGCTACGACGAAGGCTTTGTGGGACAAGTTAGGGACTTTGTACCAATCTAAGTCTCTGGTGAATAAACTATTCCTGCGGAAAAATCTGTATAACCCGAGGATGAAAAATAGAGACTCGATGACAGAGCATTTGAACGCATTTAATACTGTGGTAAGTCAGTTAGCATCTATTGATATTAAAATTTCAGATGAAGATAAGTGCATTAGATTGTTGTGTTCTCTACCAGATTCATGGGATCGTTTGGTTATTGCAATAGGTAGCAATCTAATTGCCTTGTAGCTTGATGAAATATTCTCATCCTTGCTGATGGAGGAGATGAGACGGAAAAGTATGGAGAGCCAGAATGGTGATGCCTTGTCTGTGCGAGGACAATCCCAGGACAGAAACAAAAATAAGTCATTGAGTGGGAGATCTAAATCTAGAGGGAGATCTAAATCTCCAGGAAAACCTAAAAAGGTGGTGTATTGGAAATGTGGAAAGGGAGGGCACTACAAAAGGGACTGTAAATCTAAAGCTCCTGATAAAGGAAAGGGATCTGATGATGCTCCTTTTACAGAGGCGAAAACCACCTCAGATGAAGGTGGGGATGTGTACTTGGCTTCTTCAAGTACACATGTAGATCATGAGGCATGGTTGATTGACTCAGGTGCATCCTTTCACTTCACTCCCCATAGAGAGTGGTTCTGCAACTATGAGAAATATGATGGTGGTGATGTCTATTTAAAAGTGGCAACAACAATTGCTAAAAATAGCAGTTTGGGCATCAATGCTGGATTGGGCAATAGGGAATGAAAAATGAAAGTGTTAAAAATAGAAGTTCTATTTTTAGCAGTTCAAGTTGGATTCCTATTTTTAGATAGCCCTTGGTCTAAAATAGGAAGTAAATTTTGAATTTGGTCTTACCAGCAGTTTGAATATTAATTAATTAATTTTCCATGAGTTAATTAGTTAAGGAAAATCAAACCTGAAGTCTTTGTGAGAACATGAAATAATTTATCCACTGATTGGGGAATGTGTCCTTGATTTACTCCACTGCTTGATGAATTAAGGATGAGTTTTATATTGAGAGGATCAGTTGACTTAGTTTAACTTAGTCAAGTTTAGTTAGATTAATTTAACAAGTTGTTAAATTAATGAGATACAATTTGTTAATGCTTGCATGCATGTGACAACTATTATTTTCAGATAACTAAGTATTCTCTCATGGATAACTGATGCATGGCAGTTCAAACAGAGACCCAATTGAGATCAGAGAAGGGACAGTGTACTATCAGTTGGATGAATATTTTTCCTATAAAGGAAGCTCATCCATGATGAGTATTTATCTCCTTCAAGTTTGTGCAGTTAGATCAAAGGTTAGTGACTGTGTGAAGATGCCAATTCACATAGGTGGCAGCACTAGACCCCAAGGAAATTGCATAAGGAAATAGGAGGCTTGGAGGGCAAAGGAGAATATTTGTGAGAATCCTTTAACTATCTATGAGTACCAGAGGGATTGTACTAAAAGTTGGATAGCTTCCGAGCTAAGGCTTTGTGTAATCTGGACTATATTTCCACTTGTATGATAATACAGAGATGGGGTTTTCGGCAGGTGCTTTCCCCAGGTAAATTCTTCTGTGTTATGTGTGATTGATTCCTTCTTATCATTTATATGTGTTCTTATTGATTTTTCTCATGGTTGATTAAGATTCCGCTAAATTGTTTGTAGAAGTAGACCAAGTGTTTTACTTTAGTACATTGCATTACTAGGTGATCTATAGGTGGGAAATTTCTACATGGTATCAGAGCTAGCTGATTTGTAGAAAAAGTTCTACTTGGTATCAAAGCTAGCTGATTTGTAGGAAAAATTCTACAAAATTCTACAATGTCTTCTCGGGGGATGATAGGAAGTCTAGAATCATTGATCGCAGAAAAGTATAGATGAAGTTGCAAGGTGGGAGGGTTAGAACACTTCTGGGTTTTCTGCATATTCCCTGCATTGGCCAGAAATCTTATTTATGTAAGCAACTTGGATGATGCAAGTGTAAAAACAATGTTCGAGAAGGATACCTACAAGATGGTTTGGGGAGCACTAGTATTGATACGGGGAGTTCGGATTGGAACTTTGTACAAGCTGCAAGTAGCACCGTTGTTGATGGGTGAAACAGTTCTACGGTTCCTAAAAGTGGAGTAGAAAATCTAGTGGTCTTTGGAGAGAAGACCATGATGTGGCATTAAAGGCTTGGACATATTGGAGAGAAGGGCCTTCGAATACTTCATGGTAAAGGTATGGTATAAGGTATGAGTAATAGCTCTCTGGATTTTGATTTCTGTGAAAATTGTGTATATGGGAAGCAGAATCGGGTGAGTTTCCCCTTTGGTTGTAAGAGGACGAAACAAATATTAGAGGTTGTGCACAGTGATGTGTTTGGACCTGTGAAGGTTCCATCATTGGGTAATTCTGTGTACTATGTATCATTTATAGATGACTTCTCAAGCAATACATGGATATATTTCCTTAAGAAGAAATTTGAAGTCTTTGACAAGTTTAAAGAATTTAAGGCTCTGGTGGAAAACCAGATAGAGAAGAAAATAAAGGTGTTGAAGTCAGATAACGGTGGAGAGTTTTGTAGCAAGGAATTTGAAGAGTTTTGTAAGAAGTATTTTATAGCATGGAAGAAGACTACTCCATACACACCTGAGCAAAATGGAGTTGCAGAAAGAATGAACAAGATGTTGATGGAAAGGGCAAGAAGCATGCTCAGCGGTGCCGGGTTAGGACAGGAATTCTGCACAAAGGCAGTGGAGACTGCATGTTACATGGTCAATAGATCACCTTCATTACCATTGGAGGATAAGAATCCACAAGATGTATGGACTGGTAAGAAGCCCTCTCTTACACATCTGAGGGTATTTGGATGTGATTCATATGTACATGTTCCAAAGGAGAAAAGAAACAAGTTGGATAGTAAATCTAAAAAGTGCATCTTTATTGGGTATAAGGATGATTTAAAGGTTTATAAGCTTTGGAACCCAGTAACAAGGAAGATTGTGTACAACCGAGATGTGGTGTTCAGAGAGGTGAAAGATGTTATTAAACATGAAGTACAACCAAAGGAACCTGAGAAGATAGGGTTTTAGCTCAAGGAGGAAGAATCAGACTCTACAAAAGAGGAGGAATCAAAAGATGAAGAGCCATAAACTATGGGCGTGAGAAGATCAGTTCGAGTAGTAGCCAAAAAGGTATAGTCCATATGCTTTCTATTCAAATTTTTCTTTATCTGTTACTGATGATGATCCCAAAACTGTGAAGGAAGCAGTAGATTTAGAGGATGGAAAACTCTGGAAAGAGGCCATGGTTGAAATGGCATATTTGCACAAAAATGAATCTTGGTATCTTATGGAGTTGTCAGCTGGAAGGAAACCAATTGGCAGCAAATGGGTGTTCAAGAAGAAGACAAATGCAGAAGGAAAGGTGGAGAAATACAAAGCTCGGTTGGTAGCAAAAGATTATTCTCTGGTGTCGAGAATTGATTTCGGTGATATTTTTTCTCCTCTTGCCAAGGTAGCTTCTATTATATTACTTTTATTTGTTGTTGCTGATTTTGATTTTGAGGTAGAACAGAGGGATGTGAAGACATAATTTCTTCAAGGGGATCTGGAAGAGGAGATCTACATGAAGCAATCTGAAGGCTTTGCGGTGAAGGGTAAGAAAGAATTGGTATGCAAGTTAAGGAAGTCTTTGTATGGGTTAAAACAGTCACCAAGGGTGTGGTATCAGAAATTTGATACATTTATATGGGGACTTGGCTTCACCAGAAGCAAAGCAGACCATTGTGTGTATTTTAAATTAATTGGTGACCTTGTTATTTATTTGGTCTTGTATGTGGATGACATGTTGTTGGTTGGAAATGACAAAGAAATTATCCAGGATTTGAAGACCCAACTGTCCTCCAAATTTGACATGAAAGATCTTGGTGCTACAAACTATATTTTGGGCATGGAAAATAAAAGAGATCAGGAAAAGAGGAAGCTCTGGTTAAACCAGAGGAAGTATGTCAAGACAATATTGCAGAGGTTTAATATGCAGGATAGTAAACTGGTGAAGATTCCTATTCCTATAGGTGTAAAGTTATCTGTTGAACAGTGTCCCAAGACACAAGAAGAGGAAGAGGACATGTCCCATGTTCCATATGCAAGTGCACTCGGTAGTATGATGTATGCGATGGTCTATATGAGACGAGACATTGCACATTTAGTGGGAGTATTGAGCAAGTTTATGTCAAAACTAGGGAAGGACCATTGGATAGTAGTGAAGCAGGTTTTCAGGTATTTGCGTGGCACTAGTGATTATGGTTTGTGCTACCAAGGAAGACTAGGATTGGACAGAGTGTTGGATATTCATGGCTTTGTTGATGCAAATTAGGCTGGAGATTTGGATCAGATAATATCTACAAGTGGGTATGTGTTTAACCTATTTGGAGGTACAGTTAGTTGAATGAGTAAGAAACAATATGTAGTGGCATTATCAACTACATAGGCAAAATACATGGAAGCCACTCATGCAAGCAAGGTAGCAGTTTGGTTGCAGAGATTGTGTTCAAGTATGGGGTTAGTACAGGGAACTATAAGGATAGACTGTGACAGCCAAAGTGCAATTTTCTTGGCAAACAACCTTGCTTATCATTCAAAGAAAAAACACATTGGTGTTCATTATCACTTTGTGAGAGATATGATAGAAGGCAAAAAGGTGTTGTTGGTAAAGGTAGACACTTTGAAGAATACTATAGATGCATTGAAAAAATCTATGAGCTCTAAGAAATTCTCTTGGTGTAGAGAAATAATGGGTGTTGTAGGGCTAGATAAATGATTAAGCTCTCTTGTGGCCCCTTGTGGAAAGAAAACAACAAGTGGGAGAATGTTAGGTTGTGTTATATTCTTTCCACGACTAGCCTATGTAGTGAACCAGAGGGTTAGAGGGTGGGTGGAGTCCCCCCTTCGTTATGTTGATTCCGCAGAGGGGGGGTCATAGGGGGGTGAGTAGCCCCCCTCTACGAGATCCGGGGCAGCGCCCCAAGAATTTTTTTTTTTGGACCCTATATTAGGTTGGGTGGACCTACCTATGGTTTCGTGCATGGATTTCACACATGGTTTTGGACGCGATGGTTTTTGGTCCATGGTTTTGTACGTGATGGTTTTCAGTCCATGGTATTATATGCTTAGGAATGTATAAATATGTATTGTAACATTGAAAGGAACACAATGAAAAATCAATCTAGTAGTCATGGTTTTGGGATCCAGGGGAAAATCTTTGTGTGTATGTGTTTTGTGTGTTATGTTCTCGTATTGTTTATTTTATGTGTTTCAGAATTCGTATGCAGGTAATTTCTATAATGGGTTAAAACCTACAATGAAAAGCTGAGTCCTCACAATTTGTTTTGAATCTCTGCATACTTATCATGACTAACCACATAATTTCTCTTCCATAGTGTATGTCTTAGCGAAATGACTTTGAAATCTCAGAAGAGCTCTGGAATAACTTGTTGCATAAAATATACGATGGTGGAGGCCAGGTAGCCTTGGTTAGACACATGGTTGGCATTGTAGGATCCTATGAAAAGCATGAAATAATTGAAGGTTACATGACCTACGCGTTGTTCACATACACGCTTCGAGGGCACCCACTGCGTTGGTGTGCCACGCTACCCTCACTGAGATAGACCGTGCTTTCAATGGTTTTGAATGTAAAGCACTCAATAAAAAACCTCTAAAATTATGAAAGTCACATGATGAATCCATTGAGCAATTTCAAACATGCTTTTATAATCTTGCATATCTACGTTTTGAAGATGAAATTGATTGGGAATTTCTCGATGGAATATTTAAGTATCTTCTTTACTTATCTGAGAATCCACAATTCTTAGAATCATTCGAATATGTCCCAACATACCTCGGTGTTATAGCTGCCAAATCTAAGATGGATGAGGTCACTATCACAAGTGATTGTTCAACCTCTTCTCATCAAAAAACTCTAGCTCCATAGTATGAGGTGGGAGAAGGTGCGCGCACATCTATTGAACTATCACGTCCTCCCACCCCACTTACTCTCAATGTCTACACAAATTTGGCTTGCAAGCCTGCTATTTGTCACATGGATTTGTTTCCTCAACCTCTGTCCCCGCATTCCATTAATCCTCTGGATTGCACTATCTTGTGTTCTTCCATTCCAGACTCCACACTTGTTGTCAACGAGGATCAAGTTTTGGACATAGTTGATGTTGTGCAGCCAACCTACGCTATCATTCATTATGAGTGTGTGTGGGAATCTAAAGAAGAACCTGTGGTGAAGCATGACTCCCTTCCATCCGCACCTCATCCACTATATCCTAACATCTCTTGTGATTATACCACTCTTGAGTTTCCTTGTGAAAAATCATCTCTGCATGTTTCTACTTCCGATCAATCATAGGACATGCTAGATGTCAGCCTATCAATTAGATAGTGGAGAGGACACATCTTCTGTTGAAAATCCATCCCATCCGTCATCTGTCATTTTTGAAAACACAGAGGGTGAACTTCCTTGTTTCTCATCAACCCTTCTCCATGATTCATGAGATCATGAAGATGTTGATGAACATCCTGAATTTTCTGATCATGGTTATCATGATCTAAGTGCTTCTTGATTTGATCACGATGTTGATTCACTCATTGTTAATCCTCCTAAGCCACTGGTCTTCGATTATCTATCCATTGACGAAGTGGAAACCCCTCAGGGTGTCGAGCCACTTCAGCCTGAGTTGATGTTTATGTCAAGCCCTCATTGTCCTGAGAATAGTTCCCCTTCTGATCAGAAAATTTGTGACACTTAAGGCACCTCATCACTCATCTGTCTACATAGAAGATCAATCCAACACACAGATTTCACTTCCTCCACTTGAATCACATGATCCCATCGCTCATGCATTGGAGGAATCATACACAACAACTTGCCAAGCGTAAGTTGACTCTCTTTCTCATATTTTCTTTTTTTTCATAGTCAATAGAGTGTGCATGCTTATCATATGCATGAAATGTGTCACAACACCATGTTAAGTCTGCAGAATGTTTGTCTTGTGTATTCACTCATTTCTTTTTTGTGGATGTTTTAGAACTCGAAGCATGTTGGTCTTCATTGATCTATCTTGCTTGTTCATTAGTTTACATGCATATATTTCTTTATTTCGCCAACATGGGCCAACAAATGCGCTAGTCGATGCATTGTAAATATCACTTCACATGAGTAGGCCCATGCACTGTTTAGCATAGGAGTAGGAGTAGTGTTTGTTTTCTTTCTTTTCTTCGCTTCCTGGTTTGCATGTTTGCTTTACTTGCCTACTTGTTTGGATTTTCTTTCTTGCATTCTTTACTTACTTGTTTTTCTTTCACTTTACTTATGTTTTTTTTATTTTTGATTTCTTTGCTTGCTTTTACCCATAGGTTAGCCTCTCCCTGAAAATTTGTTCAGCTCTCGAGACAAGTTGGGAAAATATAAGAGGACTAGTACAGCTATCAACACGGCTATTTCTTTTCCTCTCTGTTTATGAAGAGCTTGTTGTCTTCAGGTGATGATGCCTTGATGGAAAACACATCTTGTTCAACGTGAGCCTTGGTGAAAACACAAGGCTTGCACTGTCAACTAGTACCACCTACTCTAATCGATTCTTTTGGGTTAACCCTTGTCAGCTCAGTCAAGTAGAGTAAGGTGAGGGGAAAACCTTAACAAGTATGTCAAAGGTATACATAGCATTCTTATTTGAAGGAACAACCTCATCTACTCTCAATAAGTTGAGATACCTCTTCTGCCTCTAAAAGAAATAAGTGCCTATGCACAGTTCTTCGAAAAAATGAAAAAATTAAAAAATTAAAAATGAAAAAGGTGAAAGAAGAGAAAGGCTTCCTACACAAAGAGGTGATGCAAGTAACTCCTCCGAGGTACTAACCAGGCTCATTGGTAGCAGAGTGATGCTTGTGTTACAGTGTGACTCTGTCAGGGTACTGTCCAAGCCTATTGGCAGCAAAGCAACACCATAGATGAAACTTAAACTCTGACAGTTATATTACTTGTGCATCAATATACCCCTCATCCCCAATCAAAACAACTAAGTTTACTTGGCTTGGAATGTGTGTTGACCGATCAAGAGAATGGTAGGGACTACATATTTCACACAAGCTAGTGTGGAAGCATCACGATCAAGGAATCGAACAATACTTCCGGAAAAATTAGAATCACTTTTGACGAAACAAGGTCCATGCAGAGAGCTGGAGTTCTACCAATGTGTCACCAATTTTGTAGTGGCTACAACCACCATCCAAAATTTTGACTCACATGCAAATTTTGGAGCCTACCTTGGATCCGGAAATCGATCATCCTTGGTCACATGTTGCTAAGCTAGTGATTTCAATCTGCCCTCCTTGATCTTAAGAGTGTTCGTATTCTCATCTTTATGCAGCATGTGTCATCTTTGGGCATAGGGGTTATTGTTTGGGAATTTTGTTTTTCTTCACGGGAATTGTTTGCATATGAGTGGTTGTCATCACATAGACATGTTTCACACTCACTTCACACACTCTTGTCATGAAGGTTTTTGCATCAAGAAAAGTATGTCTTATGCATTCTGGATGGTCTACGTGTGTCACTAAGTGTCTGTGTGCGATCACAATCGATTCCTATTACTATTTACATCTGTCTCGCTGATCTCACACTTAGCCATTTCCCAAGCAGCCTAACCTCATTCATCTTCACAGAACTTTTCACTTTGCTTTTGCAACCATCAAGATTCCTCCCTTGCTAACTCAAACCTTGCAACCTGCAAAGATACCAACTAGCACTCCTCTCCATAAATGTGAAGAGCAGTCGGGCAACCAACAATGCTCTCAAAAATTGCACAGAGGTGTCCTCCTAGGACTCCCATCTCGCAGCAATGTCTTGTTCCTCAAAACTGTGTAGTGTTGTCTAAGCTTCCCTATCTGTCTTGCATGCATAAATTGCACAGATGGAATTCACAAAGCCTCATTCTAATAGTATTCACTTCCCATTGAAACGGAGCTGACCTATCACTCAATGAAAACAGGCAAAGGTGACATATTGAGATCACTCCCAAGGAGTTGAGGAGAAGGACCAAGAGACCAAGTAATGGAAAAGATCTAGACAATAGGCAAACTTCGTTGGATGCATGGTCATCTCGAGGGTAAGTATGGTAAGTAAAGAACACCTTTCAAAGTACACCTCTTTGTTGACTTTGCAAGACTTCTTGTCAATGTCATATCATCCTGTCATTAGTAACATGCATGTGCGCAAACACAAAAAAGTTCATTTCACATGTTTCCTCTACATGTCTTACTTTCTTTTCGCTTGTTTGGCCAACTGTCTTCTTCGGCATGTTGATTTCTATGACATGCTTGTGACCTCGTTCTCGTGATGTTGAAGGTTTGTGTTTGAGTTGTGTTCACTCTATAAACATCCATCGCACTCACACGCGATGTTGTAAGAACAGTCATGCAATTGTCATCACGATCATCCAAAGGTCTATTCGAAGTATTGCACTTGTAGCTTTCATCATTAGGCAATCCTGCAGTCAATCACACTGAGATATGTTGTCTTGTTGGTTCAATATGTCTTGTCATCAAGTCATGTTGAGTGTCTGTTCGCAAGGTCATGTATACACGAGTTCATTCACCCACACACTTAACTATTTTGCCAAATATTTGTCGAAAGAACCACCCTCCACTAGTCGGACCTCCCATGAGTTGCACTGTGCAATCTTAGCCCTAAGTGACCAAGTAATGTTGCACAGAATTGTGCAGAGATTGATGCTGCCTCCTAGGCAATCTGCACTGCGCAATCTTGGAATTAACCTGGCTGACTGTCACCTATAACAACGCATAAGTTACCCAAGAAGCTATCTCAATCTATGTTTCCTGCAAGCCAATCCATCAAGCCTCCTGGTAGTCAACTGATGAGTTTTACCAGGCAGTGACATCGGGCTTCACTCCTCCCAAAAATTGTGTAGAATATGTCAACATGCCTGCCTCTTCTGACAGAATAAATTTCAGAGATATGAGGGACAGGCACTTGTTTCCTGTCACTACATTGTCTCTGAAAATTGTACAGTTCTGTCAGTCAATCCCCCTACCAGTTGACCTGCTGCTCCTCCTGAAAATTGTGCAGTTTTCTTAGATTGTCTACTAGCTGCACGACATCCCTCTTAGCCCAGAAACTGTGTAGACATGTCCTGCATGAATTCCTCCCAGTTCTCCGCAGTTTTTTCCAGCAAACTCCCACAGCCCACTCTCAGCCTCCCTTGGAAATCTATGCAATTTTCACTGCCATTCTCCTCTACTAGCCGCATTTCCTTCCTAGGAAAAACTGCACAGTTTTTCCTCCCAACTAAGCTAGATTCCATAGAATGTCATTGTTGTTCTCTACTGTGTCATTGTTGTTCTCTACTGCTCATCCCAGCCTCCCAATGACCTTTGTGTAATTTTTTTTTACAGTGACCCAGAGCCCCGTATCCCAGCTTGACATGTGCTCTGCATTGTTTCAAAGCTTTGTCCTCTCTCCCGGTCACCTGCACCCGAAAACGAAAGACAATGCATCATGGTAAACTAGGGGATTTCTGGATTTGATTTCATCTCATCATGGGTGATTGCAAAAATAGGTACATAGATGAGACATGTCACAACAATGAACGAGATGAACAAGGAGCGTATGCTAGAAGGCTTGCTCGCAGTTGGATGCATACCAAGTAGCAAGCGAAGGAGACACATGTGAATGCATAAACTATCAATTGAACACCAAGACAATTAAAGACTATGCACACTCTGCCATATGGAGGTGAAGCTATGGTACACCATGGGCACACTCATCACTTAGTAACACAACAACTCGACATGAACAACACAACCAGCGTGTGTATACGAGTAGTGTCATGTCGAGTTGTGTCATGAGTCGCCTCAGACACATCACTGGTGAGCACCAGTATTGCAGCAATAATGTTGCAACTCCTGGGCTACCTACTTTACTCTTATCAACCCAGTAGTTCGTAACAAACTTGGAAGTGACAATGCTGTATTCACAAGTATTAGTTTTTACTACAGGATGTCACTTGGTCAGCTGGCGCAAGATCATTAGGAGCTCAAGCCAACTTCTATGGATTCCAGAAGAAGCTCTATATGTGATGAAAGAAACGAAATCTTACTTTATAGAGGTTACTCTAATTGCAGAAGGGAAAAAGACCAAAGTGTAAAGTAAACCTAGCAAACCCTACAGAACCAACTAATCCTACTTTTTCAGAAAGCACTATGAAAACCATGAAATGGATTTCATTACCTATTCAAGGAAGTAAACAACATCTACTCATGTTATTTCTAGAAGTAAATGAGCAAAAAACATCTTTTTGGATTTTTATGTATTTTTATGTGAAATTGACAGGCATGTGTTTTATTGTGTGTAAAGTTGGAAGCGAATAGGTAGTGTTGAAGGGAGACTTTGGGCTTTGTGGGGATGTAGGATGGTGTGGATGGGTCCTAGGAGGTCTCAGGTGGCCTTCTAGAGGCTTTTCCCACACTCGGCCTTCAAAAGAAAGCCTACAGGAAAATCTATAGGAGGACACAGGGGATCCACAGGAGGTCTACAGGAGGATGCCGAGAGTAATTTTGAAATTTTGAGGGTGTGAGAGTGGGTGGAAAAGGTAGGTGAATGTTGGGATGATGTGTTAGGGCGCCTAGCTTCCACCAAGAATCACTAGGAGAGGGAAAGATGATTGGGAGAGAGGAAGAAGTCCTATGGAAAAATGCGAAAAACTAAAGCAGATTTGACGTGAACTTTGGGCGACCTGTAGGGCATGGATCAAAGAGAGAATGTGATGGCTGATAGGCTGACTTGCTGTGAGGAGAGATCTGCTGCAAAAGAACTGACATTCAACCAATAAGATCAGGCAAGCAAGGAAGTGAGTAAGTTTAAAAAACATATTTTTTCATCAAGCTAGTCTAAACTATGATCCATGGAAGTGAATGTTGAGCAATGCTACAAGAAAATAAAGTGTGGAAGAAGAGTTATTGCAAATATAGAAATGAGCATGGTGGAAGAGATCTAAAGCAAATCATTAACCTTCTAACACACTTGCAAACACTAAAAATCATATGGAGAAGGAAAATCTATGTTTTTGGGGTAGCAAGAAGGTCTTTGCCTCAATTCATAGTCCCAAAGGGAGGAAAAGAGGCTAAGGAACTATTGCTATCCTTTTGAATCTTCTTTCTATCACTGCTTAACCTGCTATAGAAAACATAAATGAAATCAAACTACTAAACTATCAAAAACAACCTATTCTTAACCAAGAAAGAAATTCATCTAACAGCAACTAATCCATAAACTGAAACAAAGCATATAAATACAAAAAAAGAGGAGCTTGGCTGCTTGGATTGGGCCCTAACCCAAGAGATTCAGCCCTCTGAGTTAACTCAATGCCAGCTCAAAAAGGATCTCATCTTTATTATCAAAACAGTAATAGGATTACATGAAACTGTCCACAAAAGTAAGCTTGAAGTTGAGCAGAGTTTTACAATAGAAAAAGTACAATAAAAAACCAACCCTAGTGAGGTCCTAGGCCTCTCTACTTATACCATTGAAGCTCCCAACAGCTTCCTTAAAATCAGGGAGGCTTGGCTCCCAAAACTCGACATAAACATTAGTTATCCTCCACTTGCTCGGCTGCCTCCTAGTGCGTTGATTTGGCTATTTGTACTCTGAGCTACATGAAGGGGAATTCAAAGTGGGGAGTAATAAATGAGGGGGATTCCCTCTTATAAATCCTCTCCTTTTCCACTTCGAATTATTACTGCCAATTGTCCATTGAATCTTTGACTTTGTCTTCAAAATTTAACAAAAATCTACATTAACCACATATTAGACCACATGGTATCATAACTAACTCAACTCACTCCATAAGCATAAATATAATCAAAAAACATGCAATAAGCTAAGAGAATGGTTGATTTAACTATGTTAGGGGGCAGAATGAGCCCATATAATTACCCATTTATGGGGCTCATCATCACCCCCCTACTGAAGGTGTTGCTTATCCTCTGAGCAACTTAGTCCATCTCCTCATCTTTTATGGCCCTGGTGGCCTCTCTAGCATCCCAAGGTTTTGATGTTGTTTCCTCTTCCTTGTCATAAAAGCCTACTTTTCTGTCTATCTCTTCCCACTGTCTCTTCTCTTCTTCTTCTATCCTTCCTTCTAGCATGCCTAACAATAGTGGTGGACTCAGCTTGAGGCCAATCTAATTGACCTGTAGCCTCTGCATTGAGTACTTGTGCATTGGCACTCTCCTTAGTGCCTCCTTCATCCTCATTGGGGAATGATATTCCCTGATCTTCAGACTGTGTGGTAAGGTGTCCCATCTCCTCATACATGCATGCACACATTCATCCCCAAGTAACCTTTCCATGTCCTCAAAATGTGCAATGGCCTGTGCTTGATCACTTATATATCTAGGGGAAATTTGAGGATTATTGGCAAGTAGCTGGTGTGTGCTGATGAGAGCCATGGGATCTGATGGTTCAGCTCTGATCATTAACAGCTCATTCTGCTCCCTTATCATCAACTTTTTTGTTGTTGTTGTCCTTAAATCTTCATGGTTCATCTAGGAAGCCATGGCCATTAGTTGTAGGTCCCCTAGCCTAGCATTGGGGTCCCACACATTCATGTCTGTCAGGGCCATATTATGCAGGTAAAATTCTGCCATCTTTGCCTTATCTTCTGCTGTGCTTTGATCACACAGTTCCATCAATTGTTTGTAATATTGAAAAGGCATTATGCCTCTTTGTGCTAAAGTCTTGATCTGAAATTGTAGCCATTGGTCCTTGAGGTATAATCCATGGGATTTTGTTGGTGTTCTACATTGTAGTGCATCCATGGATAAGCTAGCCATGCATAACAGTTGGGTCTCTTCCTCCTTTAGCTGCCTCTTTAGCAATTCATTTTCAGTTTGAATTTGGTTTCTTGCAATTGCTTCTCTATGTCTGATAGCACTTAACTCTCTACCCATTTCTCTAAGTATGTTCTCCATATGGCCAACATCCTCAACTCCCTTGGATTTGGCTATTTGCATCCACCTATGTGTTCTTGTTCTTTCCTTATCTAGTTCAAAGAATAGTGGAATTGAAAATGTTTGTGGAATTATCCTTCCTCCTTCAAGAAGATGGAGATAGGAGGCAAGGTTGGGCTAGGGATCAGTTTCTTATGGCTCTATAGCTTCCTCCTTCCCTTTTGGCTACTCTTCTATTCTTTTCTCCAGCTGTTGGGTCTCTTGTAGCTTTGACAGTCTCTCCTGTAGAACCATCTGTGCCTCCTGTACGACTGTTTTAGGTTCCTATAGTTGCACTTTTTACTTCCAGGTGGAAGATCTAGGAGTCCCTCTTTCATATGTGATAGGGGTTTTAGAGGGAGATTCTTTCCCTTTGACAGTGGGTGAATCTTCAATTGTAATTGGCACTGTTGAAGATGGCTGGGGTTTCCCTATTTTGATTCTTGTGCTTTTCCTAGCCTTGAAATACATGGAGGCCTGCCTTTTTCTCTTTTCTCTTGGCTTAATTGGTGTGCTCAGGGCTGTGAGATCAACTGCTACCTCCCTTTCTAGGGTCTCAAGGGACCCTTCTCTTTGTTTCACCCCTGCTGCCTATTTTTCTCCTCATTCTGCCTCCTTTTCTATCTCTATTTGCTCTGTTTCTTCCTCTTTTGTTTCTTCCCCCTTCTCCTAGTCTATCTTAGTTTCTTCCTCTTCCTTTTCTTGTCCTACTCAGTCATCAGTTGCTTCCCCTTCTCTCCCTTTCTACTCTTCTTCCTCACTATCAGAAGGACTGATATCATAGGTGAGGGCCTTTATGTCATCTTCTATTGTCATGTTCCTGAAGACTTCCCATGTTATAGGGAGTGTGAATGTATGGAGGGCTTCTTACACTAAAATTTTGATTAACCCATGGTGAGCCAGCTGATCTGGACTCCATGCCTTAAATTTAATGCTAGAGTCTATGAGGGATTGCAGGAGGAAATAGGGGATGTTGAGCTTCTGCGGAGTTGGAGTGTCCATGCCATATCTCAGCTCATGAAGGATTCTAAAATGGTAGCCATAAACTATGTTGTATCTCCCTTCATAGAAAATATGTTTTATGATTTGATAACTAACCTCATCCCAAGGGTATGGTATGCTAGCCCTTCTAATTCCATTTTTATCTTCTACAAGATGTTCATTGTTCTGGAAGAAGTTTTTCTTGGCAGCCTGTCCAATTAGTTTTTCATCTTTTCTCCAAGGTAATCCAAGAGGAAGGGTAGTAACCCTACTCATAAATTCAGGGGTTATCTTCATGGAAAGACCTCTAAAAGTGATAGTGGCATGTGTTATTGAGTGAGGGACTAAAGAGAGGGTGAATTCCTGGGCAATTTCCTCATCAAACCCTCGGAATTTCTCAAAAAAGTTCATCCTCTTTGCCCTTGTGAATATGGCCACTACTTGGGGATGTTCATGGAGCCTGGTAGAATTAGTGGGCTCCTTCCTCATGAATCCTCTTTTCATTGTGCTTATACCCCTTTTGAATACCAAATGTAGTGATGGAGACAATAATTTTGAAGAAACAGGAAAACAGAGGAAAACTGTGTTTTTTTTTTTTTAAATAGACAGATTTTTTTATGTAATTCCTCTTCTTCTATGGACTCAATTCCTCCTTAATATGATATAATTTCTTGCATATGCTAATAATCAAGGTGGGTATGCATGGAACCTACCTCCTCAAGCCAGAAATCGAGCAAAAAACTTGTGTTTTCTTCTTAAAAATAGCTCACTACCCCTCCCGTAGAACTGCCTGCGGTGCTCTTGTAGAATGTGTAAGTGCTCTTGTAGACAACACCGAGAGCAGGCAGATGGGTGAGATCGATGGAAAACAATGGTTTCGAGGCTATGGGGTGACAAGGAGTTTGCTACAACTAAGTTTACAAGGAGAGAATGAGGGAAAAGGTGGTGAGAGTGCTCAAGGAGGAGTACTTATTACTTCTTTTAGATATTTCGGTGATGTGGGTGAACTGGAAAAAATGTACATTTGCCATATTTGTACCATTGGTCCCCACCTGCCTTGTCATCATGCTTCCTTCCTACAATAACCTCTCATTATTGCATCGGAGTTTACATACCCTCCACTACCTGTCCTTGGTATCTTTCTCTGAGTTGACTATGCGCACATGTGGGACATCTTCGGATGAGTGCAGTCAACTAGATGAAGGTGGCCAAGTTAACTGGCCACCTTCTCCTCGTTCAACCTCAACCATCTCGTTACTCATGCATATCTTTCAATTACACAAATGCAAACAGAGGAGTGGGTTAGTCACTTACCCGTGAGTCGAATGTATGTGCTACGAGGTATTTTGGCTCCTTCTACTGTTGCATGCCTATGTTTCCCTTGCTACATGCTCTCTGCTTTCTAATGTGTGGCTTTTTGTCTTATGCAAGTATCCTCTAGCTAGATCTAAGCTTCAGATGTATCCTTCAATCCTCATGGTTGCACTTCTTTTGCTGTTGTGGCTTGATTTTAATGGGATCAACTGCTACAGGAATTCCTACAGGAGCTCCTGTAGTTGCTTCTCCCCTTGAAATTTCAGCTTATTTCTGTGCTGGGGGCTGTGAGGATGATGCCAAAGATGCTGATGGAGATGGAGAGATAATAGGTAAGTTGCAGGTGAGATTTGAGGTGTTGCTTCCTTTCTTATTTTTGTTTTTCTTCTCGTTTTACTAAAAACTGTTTTTTTGTGTTCTTCTGGGATAGCAAGAAAAAATGATGATGATGATGTGATGCAGGTGTGGAATGGATGGCAAGGCAGGTTGATAGTTGTAGGAGGCTTTGTATGTTCTTCATGAAGCTTCATAGCCCCTCAAACTACTTTTTGGAACCATTTCTGGCTCTCTGTAATTCCTATAGGATCCTCCTGTAGAAAACACAGAGCCTCCTATAAAACACACAATTTCCAGAAGAAAAACACAGTGGGGTGGAAGAAACGTCAGAAATGATGGAGAAGAGGGTGGAGGAGATGAAATAGGTGCTAGTGTGAATGTCAAGGCTCTGTGGAATCTCCTCTTACTCTCTATGGTCCTCCTGCAAACCTGCAATGCACATTAAAATTCAGTTTTCTTCTTTTTCTTTTTTTCTCTTTTTTCTTTTTTTTTTAAAACAACTGGGGTGCCTCAAGGAGTTTTTCACCCTAATTGCATGCCCTGGGCACCTCCAAGGGAGGTTTTCACCCAGGGATCTTATTCTCTTTTTTTTTCTTTTTTTCTTTTTTTTTTTGACATCACTGGGGTGAGGTTTTCAACCCAATTATGGGACTTCAAGCGCCTCATGGAGGTTTTCACTTGAGTCCTTATTTTTTCTTTTCTTTTTTTCTTTTCCTTCAGTGAGTGGGTGGAGTGGAGGCTAAGACATGCTCCACTACCATCACTGTCTTATTCAGATCTTCAATGAACTCTCACTTGGAGAGGGGCTTCTTGTAAATTTTCAACCGATGTCCATTGACAAGCATGGGGATGGCTTCATCATCAATGGTTCTGATCAAGGCTAAACCATTGTCATTGCATTTTTCCACAGTGTAGGATCCCAGCCATCTTTTCCTCAGCTTGCCTTTGAAGTCTTTATACCTTGAATCATATAGCAGTGCCCAATCTCTTTCTTGGAATTGCTTCTCCTTGATATTTTTGTCATGCCATATCTTCCTCTGAAGCTGAACTACCTCCGTGTTGTTAAGGGCTTGCAATCTTTGTTCATCCAATCCATTGAGCTAGGGTAACCTTTCTTTCTCTGCATGGATGAGGTTTAGATCCAGTTGAGATGTCGTCCTTAGTGTATTGAATTCAAATTCTATTGACAACAAAGCCTTCTTCCCATAGACAAATTCATAGGGTGTGAACCCTATAGTGGTCTTCCATGTTGTGTTGTAGGGCCAGGTGGCCTCAACTAATATGTCCACCCAATCTTTTCTGCTGCTGCTCACTACCTTGGTCAGAATTCCTTCCAAAGCTCTGTTAGTGACTTCCACCTGCCCATTGGCTTGTGGATGGTAACGAGTGGAAGTCCTGTGCTTGATTTTATGATGTGTGAGCAAGTCTTCAATCAAATTGGAAGTGAACTGACTACCTTGATCTGTGAACGATTCTCTTGGATACCCAAACTTGTAGAATATGTTTTCTCTCAAAAACTTAGCTACTTTTTCCTCTGTTGCTACTTTGATTGCTTTTGTTTCTGCCCACTTTGTCAGGTAATCATTACACACAATGATGTATTATTTCTGTCTTGAAGGAGGGCTGATTGGACCCACAAAGTCCATGCCCCACTTTTCAAATGGCTCAAAGGTCACTTGAGGTTGCATGGGAATCTCATCCTTTGGAGTATGTTTCCCCATCCTTTGACACCAATCACATTGGTTGGTGTATCTCCTCACATCTTGATGAAGAGTGGGCCAATAGTAGCCTTCTTGCAATATTTTGAAGGCAGTTCTCTTTGCTGCAAAATGACCTCCACAAAGCCCATCATGATAGGTCAGGAGAATGTCAAAGACTTCCAAATCCTTGACACATCTTCTCAAGATCTGATATGGGCCAAGTTTGAAGAGATTACCCCCAATCCAGGTGAAAGGGTCACTTTTCCTTACTCTCTTACTCTTCTCTTTTGAGGTCAGGTGTGGTGGAAACTATGCTGAAACCAAGTAGTTTGCTATATCAACAAACCATGGAGAGAGTACTGAAATAGAAAACAGATATTCATATAGCATTTGGTCATCCACAATTCCTTCTTCACCTGCAAGCAAATTTATTCTAGAGAAAAAGTCAACAACAACATTTTCTTTACCAAGCTTATCAATAATGGTTAGATCAAACTGTTTTAGTAAAAGCAACCATCTAATAATTCAAGCATTTACATCTGGTTTGTTCATCAAATATCTAATTGCAACATGATCAGTGTGCACGAAGGTTTGATAGCCTGTAATATAACGTCTGAATTTTTTTAAGGAAGGCACAATAGCTAGGAGTTCCTTCATGGTCACTATGTAATTTAACTTTTCCTTTGACAATTATTTGCTTATAAAGTATATGGCATAAGGCAACTTTTCATCAATTTGTCCTAAGGCTACTCCTATTTCTTTTTTTGAGGCATATGTGTGAATGTGAAAGGGTAGGGCCCAGTTTGGGCTTCTGAGAATTAGGGCAATTACTAACTTGCTCTTCAAGGTATCTAGGGCTTCTTGACAGTTTTTTGACCATATGAACTCAACATCTTCGCCTAAAATGCCAAACAAAGGAGAGGCTAGCTTACTGAAATCTTTAATGAATCTTTGGTAATATCTAGCTAAGCCTAGGAAACTTCTGACATCTCTCACCTTTTGAGGAGGTGGAACCCTTTGGATGATGGAAATCTTGTTGGGGTCCACCTGCAGTCCTTGTTGAGATATTTCATGACCTAACACGGTCCCTTCAGTCATCAAAAATTCGCATTTTTCCACACTGAGTGATAGGTTCATCTCAATACACTTGTCTAGAACTTTTCCTAGGTTAGATAAAGCTTCCTCAAAGTCAAAACCATAAGGAGTAAAACCATCCATATATATTTCCACTACATCATGAACCAGTTCAAAAAATATACTCAATACTGCTCTTTGGAAAGTCGCTGGAGCGTTGCACAAACCAAAAGGAAGGACCCAATATGCAAAGGTACCACAAGGACAAGTGAAAGTGGTCTTATCTCGGTCTTCCAGGCTGATTTGAATCTGATTGTACCCACTGAACCCATCTAGAAAGGAGAAAAAAAAATTCCCCGCAAAACCATCTAACACTTGATCTATGAACGTTAAAGGAAAATGGTCCTTTTTAGTGCCTTTTGTCAATTCACAATAGTCGACACAGATTCTGCACTTGCCATTTTTCTTTGGCACTAACACCAAAGGAGAGACCCATTTGATGTAAGAGATGGGGTAGATGAATTCTGCATGAAGCAATTTTCGCAATTCTTCGTTAACAATGTCTTTGAGTGATGGATTCATCCTCCTTTGAGGCTTCCTAACTGGTTTGCAATCTTCCTTAATGTATATATGATGAGTACATACTGAAGGGTGCACTCCCTTCATCTCCTTATAACTCCAGGCGAAGGCATCTAAATGCTTTCTCAATAAGCTGCATAGCTCCTTCTCCTGGGAAGTGGATAGGGATGGATTGATTTTCAAGGTTCTTTTTGGGTTGAACTCTATATTCTTAACACAAAGAGAGGTTAGGTCGGCCACACAGAGATCATTTGAGGGGTTGTTTTAGGTTTCTCTCACTATGTCCTATAATGGTAAGACACTGGGGGGTGGATACTAAATCAAATTTTCAATCATATCATCCTCATCTTGCAGTTTCCCCCCTTGGAAATTTCTAATGCACAAAGTAGTGTAGAATAGACCTCATCCTAATCCTCCTCCTCCAACTAGAGAGGTAGATCATGTTCTAGAAAGGTTTGGGCAGGAGGGTATAGGATTAACTACTTAGACATATGCCCGTTCTTTATGGTCATGTTCCCAGCTTGATAGTTGATGTAGGCATCGACAGTAGCCAACCGAGGTCTTCCTAGGATGAGAGAATACCCAATGAGCCTTGCCTTCGGCTGGAGAACTAAGAAATTATCAGGGTACTCCCAAGAATCAATGGAGACCATCACATCTTCCACAATCCCTTCAGGGGTCACAGTGGAGCGGTCTGCTAGCTGCAGTACTGTTGTGGTCTTCCTCAAGGAGCCCTAGAGGTTAAGTTTGAGCATTATTTCCTTTGTCATCACATTAATGGAGGCTCCCAAATCAATCAAGGTATGTGGGATCATGGTGCCATTGATGTGGACATCAACTACTAGGCTTCCAGGGTCTAAATATTTCGGACAGATTACCTGCCCCAACATCAGGTCGAACAATTGTCCTATGACATTGACGGTTGGGGCATCTCTTTTGCACCTTCCTAGATTGCTAAAGCACTTCTCTTTGATCAACCTATTGTAGATAGGTACATCTTTTATGGCTTGGAGAAGTAGTATCTTCACACATAATTGTTTCAATTCTCCCAGAAGTTCAGTTTCTTTTGGGGTAGGTTGTGTTGTCCCGGATAGTCTCTCAGGAAAAGGTGGAATTGCTTTAGGTTCACTTTCCTCTTTATCTTCCTCAACCTCCCTAGCTGGAGGTTGGCTATCTGGGAGAACCTTCCCAGATCACAAGTTAATCTCCTGAATCTCTACAGCTTAAGTTGGGCATGATGGTTCCCCACTATATACTTGTTGAGCTTGTCTGTTGTTCGAATTCGGGTTAAGTTGGGCAAGCATTTGGGGTTGCCTTGGTGGAGCAGAAGGTAATGGTTGTGATTGAGCAGGTGGTGGAGATAAAAGAGTAGGAGGAGAGTTGTACTGGGGCCTCCACCCCTGATGAGATGCATTCCACTGAGTTTGCGGCTAAACATAGGATTGAAATGAATGAGCACCTGGTTAGGCATGATATTGAGATGGGAAGGACCAAGGAGGAGGCGTGGACCAGGAAAGATGAGCAGGAGGGCCCCAAGAAGGTATGGAAGTGACTTGGTTGGGGTTATAGTATGCCCGAGATGTCCCTTGCATCCCCTGTTGGTATGGTCTAGGTCCATGCAGTCTCCTTTGTTTCATGAAATAGAGTGGTTCAGTGGCTCCTTCGGCCCCTTGGTATACAGCTTTAAGTCCGGGCAAGGAAGGGCACTTATCTGTAGAATGATCTTCTTCACAGACTTAACAAACCTCTATAGAGTTCAATGGACATTCGTTCCTAGGATGCCTCCTGGTACATTGGGGACAAAATATGGCCAAATCCCTCTCTGCTTCCTCTTTTTTTCTTTTGATATGCAAGGTATCCATTTGCATTGCAAGAGTCTGCAACATCTCACTTTTGAATTCTTCCAGCATGTTTCCAATTTCACCTTTAATGGACAAACTGGAAGAGGAGGTATTGGCTATGGGTTGACTCCCGCTACCTTTCTTTCCGGCTGCTCTAGAATGGTTTCTAAAAACAGTCTTTATGTCCTCATAAGATAGTTGGTAGATGTCTCCCCCAGCTAGCAGATAGAGGGTGTCTAGAAGGTCTTCCGGAATTCCCCTGAGAAATACCAACTTCAAAGATTCAGGGTCAAGTGTACACCTAGCCCTTTTGTAGCTGAGCTGGAACCTCTATTCATAATCTTCCAAGGATTCATCACTTCCCATGGTCATTCGAAAGATTTCTTATTTAGTATATTTTGACCTACAGTAGTCTCGATATTTGTCATTAAAGGCCTGCTGCATCTAAGCCCAAGTTATGATGCTATTGCCAGGTAACCCCATGAACCAGCGCAATGCTACATCCTTGAGAGTAGAAGGGAATATTTTCAACTTTTCCTCATCTTTTGCATAGTCATAGGTTCGACAAATGACAACAAACTCAAACAAGAAGGTGTCAGGATCTTCTGTAGTCAAACCATGGAAATGAGGTAGGGTTGAAGGGCTTATATCCTTCATTTTGGTGTCCCAGTTGGTATCCCTAATGGGAAAGGTACCCTCTATTCTCTTTCCATTCCCCCTAGCATTTTTGTTTTCAGCCATTGGCTCAGAAGGGATGTTTTCTTCTTCTTCTTCTTCCCCTATAGGTTCTTCAAATATCTCTGGTTGTTCACCTAAAGGTTCTTCTTGATCAGTTATCCTCCACTTGCTCGGTTGCCTCCTATTGCATTGATTTGGTTTTTTGTACTCTGAGCCGCATGAAGGAGAATTCGAAGTGGGGAGTAATAAATGAGGGGGATTCCCTCTTATAAATCCTCTCCTTTGTCCACTTTGATTTATTGTTGCCAATTATCCATTAAATCTTTGACTTTGTCTTCAAAATTCAACAAAAATTTGCATTAACCACATATTAGACCACATGGCATCATAACTAATTCAACTCACTCCATAAGCATAAATATAATCAAAAAACATGCAATAAGCTAATAGAATGGTTGATTTAACTATGTTAGGAGGCAAAATGAGCCCATATAATTACCCATTTATGAGGCTCATCGATCACTACTTTGTGTCATAAATGTGTAATCAATGTAATGTATTGTGGAAGTCCAAGAGACCCACGGATGAAGTCAAAGAGTCATGTAAGTCAAACAATCATGACGGAAGTCGAACAATCACAACAGTCAGTTTCACTCTTAGCTATATATACCCCTCATTTGTACATGCAAAAGACTTTTCACCTCGGATCCTCCCACATAGCCTTGAGAGTCTATAGTCTTTTCTTTGAGGAGTGAGCAGTGGCTCCAATGCCCTGCTATCGGGGTTATTAATGTAATGGTGTACGGATGTGTCTTGGAACTTTTACTTAATTCAGAAGTTTGTTAACAGGCCAGCATGTTTTCACACATGTATTGTATTCGTTTGTAAGATTGTTCTTTGGATGCTTGTAATGCATGTTTCTTTAACCTGTATTAAGACAATTGAACTATTTCAGTTTTCCTAGTACATATGCTTTTGGAAATGTGTTGTATCAGTGGTTAAAATTGTCTCACCCGTGTGGACTATTCTGTCGAACACTCGATAGATTCATTCTCGTAAACTTGTTATAACGACCATCGCAATCGTGTGGACTATTCTACTAGGTATTGTATGTGTTATTTGTTCACTTTGTGTTTGTGACTGCCTCATCCCTATGGACTACTCTGTCGGAAGATGCGCATGTCTTGTTGTGTTGTGTATCTCTAACATAGTTGGGACTACTCCCTTTTGACTTGAGACTCACTCTCATCCTCTCCCTTTATAGTGAAAGAACCTTCACACAAGCGACACTAAGCACTCACTAGACACGCGAACCTCGTTGTTTGAAGACTAAGTAAACCACTCTCATGTGTTGATAGTAAGAGCTAAGGCATATCTTTAAGATAATGGAAACCGGGCCATCATATCAGATGTGACTCCTTAAACAAACAGTGTGAGGTCTAGTTGATATTTCATATTGGGGAGATCCCCTAAATGTTGACGAGTCCAGCACCATCAACAACACCCATTCTCATTTATTACTAAAATATAATAAATTTTAAATATTCAAAAACATTAAAATTAAAATTATATAGATACTCACTATCCATTTTAAAATTTATTTTTAACACTTTTATTGCAATAATTTTAACGCATCCTTTCAAAATAAATATTAGCAGTAATTCCAAATAAAAATACTAGTAACCAGGCATTCGATTAGCCCATATGTAAATTGTCACACAATTCATGCTTTTGATTTTTGTAAACATAGAACTTTTTCCCTTGAGATGTGAATCACATTTATCAAAGTCATTAACCTCTGTTTTGCTTTTAAAATTATTTGGCTAATGAAAAATAATGAAGAGGATGACTACCTAGTTGGAACATGGGTGGAGATGTTAATAATGAAGAGGATGACTACCTAGTTGGAACATGGGTGGAGATATTAATAATGAAGAGGATGAGGGAGATGTTAATAATGAAGAGGATGACTACCTAGTTGGAATATGGGTGGAGATGTTAATAATGAAGAGGATGAGTACCTCATTGGAACATGGGTGTTAATTTTTTTTAAATGTATTTAACTAATAAAAAATAATGAAGAGGATGACTACCTCGTTGGAACATGGGTGGAGATGTTAATAATGAATGTATTTAACTAATGAAAAATAATGAAGAGGATGACTACCTCGTTGTAACATGGGTGGAGATGTTAATAATGAAGAGGATGACTACCTCATTGGAACATGGGTGGAGATGTTGATGTGGTATTTGTTTTGTTTACATTGACTAACAACATCAAGTTGGCAGATGGGTGGAGATATTCAAATGCATTATGGAGAAAATACGAGTTTAAGTTATAAAGAACTTCTTGAAATACGAGTTTAAGTTATAAATAACTTATTGATTTCTAGTTAGAAAACTATTTTCAAAAGTCCAAGTTACAAAGCACTTTTTAATTTGTAGTTCCAATATAGTAAACACTCCTTTGTAAGTCTAGGTTATAAATCGTTCATTCGTTTGTAGTTCCAATGCAATAAACAAAAAATAGGTGTCTAAGTTTACAAACACAACCCTCAATAAGGCTAAGTTAAATTACACTTTTAATTGGTTGATATGTGAGTAACGATATTAATTTAATAATTGTTTCATTTATAGGTACAAATGCAAAACCTAAAAAATACAAGTTTAAGGTATCGAAAGGAAAATATAACAATTGTACATATAGATAAATTAATATTGTTATCATGACTATAGTCATGATAGGTAGATAATTGCTATGGTTAAGATAACATAGTAATAAATTAAAAAGATATAGAGTAGTGAATTAAAAATAAACATATAATTAATTTGATGTATTTTTTTAATTTTATATTTATTCATATTAAAAGTAATTATTATTTAAATATTAAAATTTTTCTATATTAAAAAAAAAATTACATTTTACCCAATTTGATTTATTTTCCAATAAAATTTCACTACATGATTGACTTTTACTATTCCATAATTGACCTTCACAACATGTGAATTCCAAAAATATATTTAAATAATAAAAAAGTTGTGGTAGTTAAATTTAGAAATTTTTTGAATTTCAATGTCGCTTGGATATTGTGTATGGTATGTTTTATAAGCAGCTTAATTTTTAAGGGAAACAAATATGTGGTTTGCCAATGGATATTAAATGAATCAGGGTTGTATATACTCACAGTTGGATAATTGCCCTGCCAAAATTCAACAGTAAACACCCATTCATCAGTAGATATACACAACCCCACTCATTTAATACCCATCAACAAGCTACTTATTTTCAACAATTTTTAAATGTGAAGAAAAACGTCAAAGCTTCGTACGACCTTCGCATCTAGGGATTTTCAACATTAACATTGGAAATATATACACTACGCAGGAATTAATGCTTGGCAACTCAATTATTGGATTCTATGAAGGTATGAACTAAAAATATAATTAAAAATATTGTATAATGTGAAAGATATGAATTAAATTTTAAATCGTATTAGTGCAAGTAATGATAGCAAAAGTAATATTGTTACTGATTGATTATTAACATACACTTAAATCTATTATATTAAAAAACACAAACCCTCCATTTTGGATAAGTTTGTTAAGCATGTTGTATCTGTGACAATTTTGATAATAGTTTGCTCGTGTTTTCAGTTCTTCATTCCCTCCCATGAAAACACAGGGATCTTAAAACAATCTCAAATTTGTAGATTTCATTGTCATTATGGGATATCCTTTCATCGAGCTTTATTATCAAATCCTTAATTAATTTGACTGTGGAAAACACTCACATCAGAAAGGGGTTGTACCTTTGAGCGGGCATGGAAAGCCTCCCCAATTCAATTGGGGTGGGGTCAGTGCCAAAAATGGTTGTGTATAGAGGTTTTGTAATTGACGATGTTGATCACTTCAAGTTGGGATGTTGTAGAAGAATAACTAGGAGGCATCATGTCATCTACAAGGTTAAGGCAACATTGAAAAGAATTAATAAAGCAATGTTATCATTATAGTTCAGATTCAAACATGGTATTTTAGGTTATACTCTCAACTTTGATCGTGGTAGCTATGAAGATTATCCACATGTGTTGGTACTGGGTGAGCTAGAATATGGCTATATGCAAATACTTATTTTCGTTTTTAGTTATGAAACCAGTTAGATGCAAACTACGAGATCTTATTTATTTTTGTAAATATTCGTGATCAATATGTGAGAGTTATGAAATCTATTAGCTCTGAACTCTGTTATATTTTCTAATCAATTAAATGCTTATGATTTATCTGTGTGGGGGCACTGTGAACTCAACACTAAATGAATTCAATGTAGCAGTAATATCTCTTTGTCATTTCTCCTTTGGTCATTAAAGCAATCAATCCAGCCTATGAATGAACTGAGACTTCTAGATGAAGCTCTTTTTTAAGTCCCTCTGTATATGTTGTTGCATTTTTGGTTTTTTGGTGGTTTTCAATAATGAAATGAATAGAGCTTCAGGTTACTCTGTTTTCTGTTATTGTGGTTACTTTGTTTTTGTGTTGTTGTTTTCAGTCTCTTGTGTGGATAAATAGGAATACTATAGGATCATTTAAGGCCCCTGCTTCCAAAAGATCAGTCAATGCAGTCGGTGAATGAACTGAGACTTCTAGATGAAAGTTTGTATTTTAGTCCCTTTGTATTTGTTGTTGTATTCTTGGTTTTTTTGGCAGTTTTCAATAATGAATGAATAGAGTTTTAGGTTAGTTTTTTTTCTATTGTTTTTGTTACACTATTTTTGTGTTGTTATTTCAGTTTCTTGTGTAGATAAATAGGAATGTTGTAGCATCATTTCAAGCCCCTCCTTCCAACACCATGGTATCAAAGCACAAGGGAGTCATTTGTTAAAGGAGTGGAGTCGTTTAGTGAGGGCCACTACTATTTTTAGTCTCAAATTCGAGTCATTCTCATTATGGTTGTTTTGAACCTTAGCCACTGGTCGGAGAGGCATGCTACTAGGAGTTGGGTAGTACACATGTAACAATATCATAAGCTCATCTCTCTTCAACTATACTCTTTGTGTTTTTGCATACTAGGATTCGAACTCAGAACCTCCATGAGCACAAAATTGCATAGTTTGTGGGGTATGATTTGTATCTAAGGCATGCCGTGGTACAAAGATCAAGTCTCGCCGAGTGCATGGTGATGGGAACACAATTACTGTGGTTGGTTTGGTAGACCTCTTGCGTGTGTGTCTGTGTAGGATTTGAGTCTCATGGAATTTAGAAGTGTAGGTATTATATTTGTAGAACTTATGGAATGCTTGGTAAATATAGGTTGGAGTGGAACCACTAAGTTTTTTGAAAGAATTGGGGGATAGCAAGGAAGTTGGTTCTGACAATAGTTTGATTGGTCGTCTTTAATACACTTTTTTTGGTTTTGGAGTAAACCTCAATTTTTTGGTCGGTTGGGTAAACCTGCTACGTGTGTGCATGTTCAAGTCTCTTGGAGCTTAGAAATGTAGGTGTTATATTTGTAAGGAACTTGTGGATTTCTTGGGACCTTGTTGACGATGCTGGACCTGTGAACATGTCAGGAGATCTCCCTTGTAAGAAGTTCCAATTAGGCCTCAGACTGTTTGGAGTAGGAGTCCCAACAGTTGTTCATATGGTATCGCCTTGATTATAGTTTCACACATGGGCAAGTAAGATGTCCCTGTTGGTAGTAAGGGTGTGACAATTGTGGTGAGTCAAGGAAGGTGCATGAACGGTTCTAACACACATAAAGTGGGGTGAGTGCGCCCCTGGGAAACCTGTAATAGTACGCAGCTTGGATGGGAACACACAAGCGGAGATGCATCACCAGCTAGAAAGCAAGTTAGCAAGCAATCGAAAGTGATGGTTAAACCAATCAACACATTTTAGTAAGAATCATACATATACAGAATAGTTCATACATGTATGCATAAACAAACAAATACATATATCATTTAGAGTAAACAAGATCACTGGAATAGAATACAACATATGCATGAAATGTGTTGGCTCTGTTATATTAAGAAGTGTAAGTTTCGGTCATACAATACATCCATGTACAACCACTAGTTCTAGTAGCGGAACATTACAGTCACAACTGCCTGCTCCTCCAAAGAGATATACTAGTTTTGCACAGTGGAAAAGCCAAGGCTCGTTACAATATTGTCTAAGCTTTCTCTAAGATATTCCTATTGGAAGATTAGCTGACCAAAAGCCTCTACAATGATTTGTGCAGGCATGTATATAGCAAAGGGTGGGGTGGCCCTTGACATTCCCCTTTGTGACAGTTCAACTACCCTCATGACTCGTCATCTACTCTATGACTATTACATCTAACTATCAACACTTGAACTTACACTTGACAAGACATTACATACAATCTGCACATGTACCGATGTGAGACAAAAAAGGCTTGAGCAAGCCATGCAAGACATCACTATGACTCGAACAACTATTGGAAGACCAACTCTTCGACATCCTCATGGTGATTGATAGTAGCGAACTAATGCCAAGCTTGGTATTTTGTGATGGTGTCCGTGTACTCTAAGGTGACATCTTTCTGGAAACAAACTCTTGCCTCCATCGCATCTAGGTACGCTGCTCAGGCTCCTCTTTCCAACTCATCTGATAGCATGTGTATCATTGTCTTAAGTGTGACCTGACCAGCAACATACTTGTGCATGGCGTCTGCATTGATCACCAAGTCTGGGCTAGTGGCTATGCGCATCAACTCATCAAAGTACGAAGCAAGCTCTAGTCGGACTTGTGCCTTTGTCTTCATCTGAGTGAGTGTCCTAGTAGATGGGAATGCATTTGCATGCATAAGAACATCCATACTCTTGAATACAAATGCATGGGAAGCCTACAGACTAGTCATGAGCTGCCAGAGATAGTCATAGTTCCGGATATGAGTCTGGATGCATGTCTTTATCTCGACCGCTCTGGGCTTCATCATCTTAGGCAAGTGTAGCGGGGGTACCTTTTATCTCATTGTCCATGTTTGCATGTAATCAATAGCAGCATGCACGTTTGATAAGATATGTGCTCTTTTAGGCCATCGTTGTTACCAACCGTTGAGATGGACAACTGCCTTATCCACGGTACCAAACTTGGAATACAATGTCTGCATGACTGTGTCAAGGGACAATAATTCATCCAATATGGCCTTCTTCAACTCTGCTTGGGTGGATGTTGCAACCAATTCTCCTCCCTGCTTGTTCATTTGTAATTCCTTAGCCATTCACTCATTCTCAGCTATCAAGAATCAAACACTCAAGCTAGTGGCTTCAGCATATGCTCTGGTGGCATTGTCCAATGTTATTGTATGCTTACACACGTGACACATGATCACTCCTTCGTAAAACTGCGTAGGAGATGTATGATCATCTGGAGTCGACAATCTGTGAGATTTCACAACTCTATGTTGGGACTCATCGAATGAGATGTTGTGCATCTCTCCCTCTGGATTGTCTCCAAGGATTTTAGTGTGTCCTTGGTCACTTGAGACTTTCTCCTCTTCTGGATGTGGTGAAGCTGGTGGTTCGACCTCTTGGTGGTGAGGCATGAGGTCGATGTCTTTCTCTAACTCTTGTTGCTCGATATCCATATCCATCTATTCAAGTGCTTGCTTTATCTCATGAGTGAATTATTTCTCCTATGACTATTCACCTTGTCTTCTTGGTGCCAGCTATTCTCAAGATTCTACTACCTATACGGAAGTAGTTTCATCTATCTATACATGTTGCACCCCCTGTTGTACCTATTCCTACTATGCTTCCTTCTCCTATCTACATAGCTCATGTTCCTTCCAGAGTTGCTCCTTCAACTCATGCAACTCCTTCTCTGTTTCCTCCATTCTTCGTATTTCTCTCTACCTTTGCTCGTTCCTCTTATCACGTTGTTGCCCCTTTGCCTCTATTGCCAAATTTTCTTTCTGTACAAGTGGGTCTGCTCAGAACTTGCAGCTTTGTTCCTCTTCCATGTTGTTGACAATCTTCCTCTTTCCCTTGGCATGCACTAGTATCTTTACCTCTGTTGTTGCTATTATTTGTGCTCTCTAGGATGTTGCTTCACACTGATTTGTTAGCCATTCCACAGTGATGCTGATCAATTCATTGGGCCTGGAGAATTTGTAACAATATCTCCATGGGTCTTCCTCTATCCAATGACATGCCCCGTGGATCCATGCAAATTGTATTCTTGCGCAGTGGTCTTTCACAAGACAATGTGGGTCATATAGATTGTAACATCGAGCTTTGAAAGGATCTTTATTCATCTCCTCCACTTCGACATCCACATGCTTGAAAGTTCGTATCTCGTATAACCCAATCCAAAACAGAAGAGTGGTCCAAGGTGCCTTCTTCTTCCGGTGCAGCATAGCTGACAATGCTGCTGAGATGTGATATGATACTTCCTGCATGACGAGTTTTTCCAAGGAAAACTTCAGTAGAACATGTGGAGGCTTCTCTTCTTTGTACATCTGTATGAAGGTGTTGGACAGTGAGGCATACTAATCTGCTATATCGATCAGTGCATCCATTGCTTCCTTCAACATGCAAGGTGGATCCTATTCAAATATCATCTTGTACACCGAGTTGACAAAATGATCTAAAAATTGTGTGATAACTCCTCTGAAACTACATTCGGACAACATCTTACAATAAGTGTTCACAGATGTCTCCACCAATTTCCATGCCCACTTCAAGCTCGGGAACTCCTGACAGGCACAGATTGCATTCAAGATGTAGGCAGACATATAGATTTTTGCTTGCTAACATTTGGGCGGCTATTGAGCTCTTATTACATGTTCCTTCAGTCGGTGAGCCAACATGTTGGACCAGTTGCATGCTTTGCGTTCTTTGGCCAATTCGTCCAACACGAACACCCAATTACGTGGCAAGATTTCTGTGCTTTCTTGGCCATAAAAATGAAATGAAAATATGACCAAGTATTGATACGAATTCCGCAGTATCTTTGTCTTGTAGACCTGGTTGGGTGTCATCCTACATTTAGTCGGTTCCTTCACCCAATTATTCAAGATATCTCTGGAGTTGGCATTGCTACCTCGTATGTTGAAGGGAGTCTCCATGGTGATCACGGGCTTTAACATATGATACATCTATTCATAATATTGTGCCCTGAAGGTAGCAATCTTCGTCTCGCTGACACTTCTCAAAGTCATCTTCTCAAGGTCAATGTGCGAGATGATCCAATGTATCATATCCGCGCATTGGATACCTCAATGCAATCTGGTACAATCCAGACTTGTGGATGTTCACATAGACTTGGTGGTCTTCGAGGTCTTCCCTAAATGTGCCTGCAAATACATCATTGACCTCCTCCCATTTCATCTTGATGTCCTTATCTACAATCAGCTTGGTATCTTCATAGATCAGAAAACTTGTAAACACTCGCTCAACTACTACTCTAATTGCACTTTTGTCAGCGTCCTTTGATCCTGCTCTCTTGAAGGCCATTGATCCTGAACTGCTGAGAGGTGAAAAACACCTGCTAGATATAGAGATATAGAGACATGCATGGCAAGAAATATGTCAGCTAAAACCAAAGAAAATTTGAGGAACGACATGCAAAATACCTGGGGATTGCCTGCAAAGGATTGCGCAATTTGTTCTGGGAGGCTGGCTACCAGAACTACGCAAAAGGTAGTCTGGGCTATTGGGGGGATGGCTAGTTGCTAGAATTGTATAATGCACAATCCAGACTTGCCTACTAGCTGTTGGGATTGCGCAATGCACAATTCCAGTTGGTAATGGTTGTAGGCCAGTGAATGCATTGTGCAATTTTCTGGGCTAGCAGTAGCTACCCCTCAAAATTATGCAATGCAAGACTGGAGGACAGTCACTGGGTAGAAATGCGCATTTTCTAAGAGGAAGGAAAAGCCTTCCCTCTCAGGATTGTGCAATGTTGTCTTGGTGAGGTAGATTCTGGGCCAAGGCTGCCTAGACCTACCCATGGGAAACTAAAAGCAAATGTGAATGTGAATGTATGGTGATATTTAGTGTAAAAAGGAGTGAATGATCATGCATGCAAATAGTGAATGACAGATTCAAAAAATGGATGCATGTGGGTGAAGTGAGTCATTGAATCCGTGCCCTTTCATGCAAAACATTTTTATGCATGTGACAACAGTTAGATGCTAACGAAAACAAAAACAGTGCTATTACAAGCTAGTATGCATATAAATGACAGAAAATGTTCACAAAAATCAAGAAAACAACACTCACACAAGCCAAAACACAAAAAGCGAAAAAAATGGTGCAAAAGACAAGTTAAGAAGACTTACCTGAAAATAGCTGAGTTGGATGCGTGGAAGACTCTTGGATGTGTTATGGGATGTCAGAGCTCCAAGATCAATGTGAGTAAGTGAGCTCTGAAGTGTCGAATAAATAAGCTTGAGGCTCATGGCGCGCATGCCACAGATCTAGGAAAATGCGACACTTCGAGGAAAGGTTCTAAAACGATATTTGAATGTAACATCCAGATGTTAAAAATAGCTCCTTAAAATCTAGGGATGTTTTTTTCATGTTGCTTTGTGCTATTTCAAGAAAAAGTAGCCCATGCATGCAAATCAATTTTTCTTAGTCCTTGGTGGTTCAACCCAATGGCACATGCAATAGCCTGCTCCACTAAGGGGAAAATTTGCACATTTTTGGGAGGGAGTTGGGATGGATGCCTAGAAGGATTGCACAATTTCTGGATTGAGCAGCTAATTGCTACCCAAAATTGCGCAATTTCTGGGCTGAGCAATCCTGCTGGGCTGGATTGTACAATTTTCCCAGTGAAGGTTAACAAGAAGGATTGCATAATTTTGGAGCCTGGGAGGCTGCCATACAGGATTGTGCAATTTCTGGAAGGAAGGAGGGTTCCCCTCCAGAATTGTGAAATTTCTTGAGGGATATGCTCAGGCTGTAGCTGGACCAAGTCTGGAGAAGTAGCCTATGAGGGGGATGAAACAAGCTATCATTCTGTTATGGCCACCAACAACCCCCCTCCTTATATAGTGTTATTGCTAATAGTAAATAAGTGGGGACCCTTAGTCAAAAAAATTTTAAAAATCAATTAGTGCTTATATTTCCTTTTGGATAAAGTTTACCATCATGAAGTTCGGAAAATACCTTTGAAAAATCTAAAAAGCTTAAGTTTCATGATGAAGAAAGTAAATTCACCCCTTAAGAAATATCGCATCACACAAAGAATGATAGGATGCCTTCTTATGATCTAAAATTTAAAAGAAAAATGTGAGATTGCGACGCGAAATTCCATCGCATCGCATACATTAATAAGCACTCACGTTGAAAAACCTTAAAATCGCCAATTTGCGATATTGCATATCACATATCGCAAAATCGCATAAAATACACATAGCAATCTTGAAATCTGCGATACTGCGCTCTTGCGATCTAGCGATATTGCGACCTTGCGATCAAGCTCTAATGATATTGTGATAATGAGATGCAGCGATATTGCGATAATGCGATGTTGTGATCTACGATACTGCGATGCAAATTGCAGAATCATTCCATCGCAGATTTTCCTGGCTCAATATTCAAGAAAAAGCTTTTTCCATAAACCAAGAACTGGTCACACGCTTTAATGATAATTAATGAGTTATATGCCATTTGTTAATAAAATATGGTTTTGTGTTTATCGAAGAGCCAATTCACGTAAGGTGGTGTGTGTTTTCATATCTTTGGCATTTAAAGCTTTCCTGTCATTATTTTTATCATTACTTTCACCTCATTTGTAAATTGCAGGAACGAAGAACAAAAGGTTATACAAAGCAGTATGCAGGAAACTATGAGGAAGAAAGGCAGGACTCCAAATTTCATCTGGGAAGGCACACCTGATCTACTTAAGGAAGAGAATCCTAAGGTAATGGGATTTGTGGCTACTACATGCCCATCAAGGTCATCTGAAACATCAGTTACAGAGTTAGCTCGTTCATTCATGCAATGGATAGCAGCAAGACCCCAAATTCTGACATACACGGACAGTGTTGATACAGAGATGAACAGTTTAAGACTCAGGTCAAGAGCTTACAGAATCATTATCTTCACAAAGTTTGAGCTTTATATTTCCCAAAAGGCACAAAAGGCGAAAAACGCGTCAAGGAAGCCCAAATCAAGAAACAGAGGTAGTTTCCGATGCGCAATTAGTGCCTAGCGCTAATCGCGCATCACTGAGAAAAATTCTCAAAAAGGAAAGCTTCCAATTGCTCAGTTACCTACAAAACCCCAAAAAATTGCAAAAGGTGACGCTAGAATCAGAAAGCTAAAGAAAAGGTAGAAGCAATTTCAGGGTTAATCAAGTTAAATTGAGAATAATACTGGGCATACATGGTAAAGTCACATAGTCAGCGGATGATTCCCAAATACGTCATCAATTCTACCGAAAATATGGCGCCAGATTTTGTTAATTTCGTTCTCTCAGCACAATTATAACCTGAAGTCGGTCAACCGACTCTTCTCAGGCAAATGTTGAATGCTTGCGATATTAAGGAGCCAATACAGAAATAGTTAGATGTTAGATTTAATTTTAGAAATAGTTTTACTTTATTTTTGCTTAGAAAAATGACGGTCATTTAAACCACATCCTGAATTTTTGTAATAAGTTATTTTTAGTTTTAGTTATTAGTATTTAAACCCTTCGCATGCATTTAGAGAAGGGTCTAGAAATTTGTGAAAAACTTGTCCTCAGAACATGCACTTTTGCACCCTCCGAGGAGGTTTTGATGAATGAATGGAACATGATTTGTTAATATTTGCATTTAATATCTGCTACTGATGTTGCACTTTTGTACTCTTAGTGTATGTTAGATCAAGGAGAGATAAATCATTGTCGCCTGAAGCTCATGAGTAGGACTAGTTATAAATGGTACTTTTATCTCTTAACCATTTCTGCTTATGTGTTAAAGTGATATTCAGTTTTAGTTGTTTATATATTAATGCGTGAATGCCTGAGTTATCATTTGGCACTTTTGGACGGTGATAGCTATTTATTTATGCTTAATGTATGAATAGCTCATTATGCGATATGTTTTTCACAACTGTTTCTTCTAACTTTTTATACGAAGTGGTTCATCTTTATTGAATTATTTTCTCATAATAGCCGAATGATATTTACTACTAGTTGTTATTTGAAATCTTTTTAGATCACATAATAGAAGAATTACACCCCGGGTTAGTATAGACTTAGATGTTTTCTGTTTATTAGAATACAATAGCATAGCACTAGATTAAAGTTAGAATTAGAACATCTTAATTAGGAATCGTTAGATTAGAAACATCAAATTCTACACACACACACACTCATAAATTGGGAAACTGGTCCCATATCCCCAGTCGGACCCGCTATACCAAACGGATAAGGAGCTGCCAACCAAGGTCCGGACCGGGCAGGTATCCCCCTTGTTGTAGACCCGATTTTCGGGGCTTCAACATATTTGGCACTAGAAGGAGGGCATGAACTATGAATGGAAAGCAAATCTAAATCTAAATACCATTCTGAGAGTAAATCGCCTTCACCATCTCCCCCGACTTCTCCATTACACTTAAACCCAGAGTTGGAAGTCGCTGGAGCATCAACCGCTGCTACAAACCCTGACATTTCAGAAAAATCTACTATCAAACCTCTTGAAGTCGAATCTCTAATTCACAAACTTCAGCGATTTTCTATTTCTCCTCAAAGATCTGATAAATCTCAAGGCAGCGTGACTTTGAAATATAACCCTGGTCATCCCCTGATCATATTAAAGAGTGAAAATTTTGGTGTTCAACCAACCGAATTACCTCTACCCAAAAGAAAAAGAGCAAGGAAATCACCTAAAGAGTCCGATAGTGAGACTCTTTCATCATCATCATCCATCTCAACCTCTTCACCACGAAGTCAACCATCCACTCCTCTACTTCATATCATTGTTCATCCACCCACTGGAACCCTCACAACTCCTCCTAAATCATCTGCAATCGTAATACCCTCATCTTCCTAACCCTTCTGCACTTTCCTCTGTTAGTAGATCAGCGATGGCCCAAACTCCATGGAACAACCCTGGGGCAGTCTTAATGCCTGCACCCTTGAGTCAAATACCGGCCCATCCTGAGAAATGGCTGCCTAAGTTTAATCCTGAGGCATGCATGCTAGTAGAAGAGCATATAAACAACTTTATGAGATCCATTAATCTCAATGGGGTGACCAATGAAGATGTTGTTGTTCGACTTTTTCTTTATACTCTGCAAGGAACAGCCGGATCATGGTATTTCTCATTACCCTCTGGATCGATCACTAGTTGGGACATCTTCCAAGAACAATTCCTGACCAAGTTTGGTGATGATAGGTCTACGACAACGCTAATCAATGACCTATCCAACCTTAGGGCCGAATCAAGGGAACCTATCAAAGATTTCAATTTACGGTTCAATAAAATCTTAAACAAAATTCCTACTGCTTCTCAGCTTAGCGAAGAAGTGTGAAGTGAATGGTATATCACTGCTTTACCATCGAACATAGCAATATTCGTGGACAGGGCTAATAAAACAAATTTAGCCGAAAACATGAAAGAAGCAATAGCAGTAGAGAAACGTATAATTTCCCTAGAGAAGAAATCCACGATAGAGGAATGGAAATCCAAGAATGTCACCTTCAAAGAAGATTCCAAGAAGAAACAAGCGAAAGATCCATTTGATTTAGAAGGATTGCAAAAAGTTTTGAAGACCATGTCCAATGAAATGGTCGACATCAAAAAGCAAGTAGCAGAAACTTCTTCAAAAAAGCCCTACTGAGCTTTTAAAAGAAGCCCTTCAACGAATTCAAAGCCTCCCAATGCTATTACAAGTGTTGAATCCGAAGAAGAGGAAGAGGAAATTGCCACTGAAGGGTAAACCGATGAAGAAGAAGTTGTAGAGTTACAAGGAATGTGGGATTTCATCCTCCCACTAGAAGAAGATCAAGAAGCATTCCCAGTTAGTACACGAAGTAGAAATCAGCTTGATCCTCCCCAAACTATCCCTAAGCCAAAGAGCGCAAGCTCTGCAACAAAGGATAAAATCTCAAAAAATAAAACGACATCTAAAGCGACTCAAACCAGTCTAGTCCAAACAGATTCATCAACTCCATCTAAAACACTGATCGTTTCGGATGAAATGGAGTACAATATTATAGAAGACATGAAAAAGACTAGGGCCAATATCACTCTTTACGAATTGAGCAAATTAAAGCATCAACAAAAGATAATGTTGAAAGAATTACATGTTGTGCCAGTTGCATCTTTGCCTGCCGCTGTACTTTCTCAAGCTTCCCATAACATGGGAAGAGCTCCAACTGATGCGACCAACAAGATGGATCCAACTGGCATCGCTTTAATTGGAGGAAGATCGACATCTCATACTCGCCCGTTTCTCCTTACTTATGAAATTTCCAATAAAAATGTACATAATTTCTTAGTGGATTTTGGTGCTTCATCGAATATTTTACCAAAGTCCATATGTACCAAATTAAACATTCAACCACAGAAATTCGATGTGCACATAGTTCAGCTAGATCAATTGCAAGTCGAAGTGATTGGTGAACTTTATCAAGTAACCATAAGGCTATCATCCAACCCAAAGGTATGTCAAGTTATTGACATTTTAGTTGCTGATATTCCAGAATTTTATGGCTCAATTCTTAGCAGGGATTGGTCAGAAAAACTTCATGGATACTTCGCAACTAACTGGTCACACATGTGGCTGCCCTACAATGGTAAACCAAATCAAATAAAAGTTGAACGAGAACTACATCAGAAATACATAGTAACGGAACTAGAGGGGGAAAATGAACCAGTAGCATATAACAATAGCATTATTGGAAATTACTCAGTGGATTCTTTCCTCGGCAATTTTAATGCTCATACGTCACCTTACTTAGAACATTGTGTTTTATCCCAAGTTGAAATTTTTTCTCAAACGGATAGTTCAAAATGTATCAATTTTTTAGATAGTCCTATAAATAAATCTTTGTTTTCGAAATTATTTTTTGATGGTTCTAAATCTAACGAAGGAGCAGGAGCAGGATGCATGCTAATTAGTCCAAAAGGAGATAAAATTATGTTAACATGCAAACTCGAATTTGATTGCACCAACAATACAACAGAATATGAGGCTTTAGTCCAAGGGTTGTACAAAGCAATCGTGTTAGACGTCAACTACCTCCAAGTTTTCGGAGACTCTAAAATTGTAGTCAGACAGGTACGTAATACTATACATTGCTTATTAGGTCATTTAAAACATTATCAATCTTTAGTTCAAGATCTGACTGAGCATTTTATAGCATTTAATATTTCATCAATTCCCAGACTCCAAAATGCAAGTGCAGACCTGTTAGCCAACGTAGCTTCTAAGCTCATTCCTTCAGAAGATTTTAGTCCAGATAGATTTTCAATAGAATTAATCTTTAGACCTTTTATTCCTGATAACATCACAAATTGGACAATATTCAACAACGATCCTGATATCATGAATTTCCTCACATCTGAAGGATCCTACTCCAATCAAATAATTGACGAAGACCAACATGATCGACAATTGCAACAAGATAGCACTAACAATGTTATACCTAAGTCAGTGGTCAAGTTAGAAGACCTGTACGATTTGAAAGATCGGTTTAAAAGGTCTACCAATTCAAAACTCCAAATTTCAACTTTGAATTACGAATTAGTAAACCTAGGAACCGATGCCAAACCACAAAACATTAATCTAGGCCTCAACCTAGCCCCTGAAGAAAAATCAGTGTATATTCGTCTTTTGAGACAATATAAAAATGTTTTTTCTTGGAACTATGACTAAGTCAAAACATACGACACTTCCATCATCCAACATACTATTCCAATGATCGATAATGAAAAACCTGTCCAACAAAAATTGAGAAAGATCCATCCCAATTTAGAAAATTAGATAAAAACTGAACTCAATAAGTTATTGAAAGCCAAAATAATCTTTCCCGTCAGACATTCTAAATGGGTCTCCAATATGGTACCTGTTAGAAAGAAAAACAAAGATATTAGAATTTGCATTGACTTTCGAAATCTTAACAAGGCCTGCCAAAAGGATAATTTTCCTCTACCACCTATGGAACAAATATTGCAGGCAGTGGCGGGCTCAGAATTAATGTCCTTCTTGGATGGATTTTCAGGATACAATCAAGTGTTGGTACATCCTGATGATCAATTAAATACCTGTTGTGGCCACCAACAACCCCCCTCCTTATGAAGTGTTATTGCTAATACTAAATAAGTGGGGACCCTTAGTCAAAAATTAAAAAAAAATTAATTAGTGTTTATATTTCCTTTTAGATAAAACTTACAACATCATGAACTTAGGAAAATACCTTTGAAGAATCTAAAAAACTTAAGTTTCATGATGAAGAAAGTAAATTCACTCCTTAAGAGATATCACATCGGGCAAAGAATGATAGGGTACCTTCTAATGAGCCAAAATGATAAAAAACGCGAGATTGAGATGCGAAACTCCATCGCATCGCATGCATTAATGAGCACTCACATTGAAAAACCTTAAAATCACCAATATTCGATATCGCATATCGCACATCGCAAAAATCGCATAAATTACATAATGATTATAACGATTAAGCGATCTGCGATATTGCGGTATTGCGACCAAGCAACCTTGCGATAGAACAGCACGATGAGATTGCAGCAATGCGATGCAGCGATCTGCGATATCACAAAACAAATCGCAAGACCTCTCCATCGCAGTTGGTTCTGGCTCATTATTCGAGAAAACTTTTTTTAGGCCAAGAACTGGTCATGCACTTTAATGCGAATTAATGAGTTGTTGCCAGTTGTTAATGAAATATGGTGTTGTGTTTTTTGAAGAACTAGTTCACGTAAGGTGGCGTGTTTTTGCATATCTTTGGCATTTAAAGTTTTCTTGTCATTATTTTTATCATTACTTCCACCTCATTTGTAAACTACAAGAACGAAGGACGAAAGTTTATACAAGGCAGTATGCAGGAAACTATGAGGAGGAAAGGCAGTACTCCAATGTCCATTTGGGAAAGCACACCTAATCTACTTAAGGAAGAGAAAGAGCCACAAAACTCTTTTGAGGCATCCATCACAAATCTCTCATATACAGCCATGGTTGAATGGGTACTAAACGATGCTGATACCAGAAACAAACAGTTTAATGCTCAAGGTCAAGAGCTCATGGAATCACTATTTTTACAAATTTTGAGCTTTATACTCGATAAGAGAAAAAGGCGCAAAAGGCGAAAAACGCATCAGGGAAGCCTGGATCAAGGAACGGAGGCAGTTTTCAATGCGCGATTAGCACCTAGCATTAATCGCGCATCGCTGAGAAAACTTGCTCGAGAAGGAAGGCTTCTAATTACTCAGTCACCTGCAAGCCCCGAAAATTGCAAGAAAGCAATGATAGAAACAAACTGGAAATAGAAAGCTAAAGAAAAAGCAGAAGCAATCCAAGGGTTAACGAAGTTGAAATGGGATTATTACCAGGCATACATGGTAAAGCCACATAGTCATTGGATGACTCTCAAGTATATCATCGATTTTGTTGAGAAGATAGTGCCAGCTCTTGCCGATTCTGTTTGCTTAACTCAACCAAAGGTGGAAGACAGTCAGCCGACTCTACTCAGGCAAATACTGAATGCTTGCGACGTTAAGGAGCAAATACAGAAATAGTTAGATATTAGATTTAATTTTAGAAATAGTTTTTCTTAGAAAAAGGACGGTCATTTAAACCGAATCCTGAATTTCTGTAAATAAGTTATTTAGTTAGTAGTATTTAAACCCTTCTCATGCATTTAGAGAAGGGTCCGTAAATTTGTCAAAAACTTGTCCTCAGAACATGCACTTTTGCACCCTCCGAGGAGGTTTTGATGAATGAATGGAACAAGGTTTATTGGTATTTGCATTTGATATCTGCTACTGATGTTGCACTTCTGTACTCTTAGTGGATGTTAAATCAAGGAGAGATAAATCAATTGTCGCTTGAAGCTCATGAGTAGGACTAGTTATAAATGGTACTTTTATCTCTTAACCATTTCTGCTTATGCGTTAAAGTGATGCTCAGTTTTTAGTTGTTTATATATTACAGCATGGATGCCTGAGTTATCATTTGGTACTTTTGTACAGTGATAACTATTTATTTATGCTTAGTGTATGAATAGCTCATTTATGCGATATGTTTTCACAACTGTTTCGTCTAACTTTTTATACGAAGTAGTTCATCTTTATTGAATTATGTTCTCCTAATAGCTGAATGATCTTTATTACCAGTTATTGTTTGAAATCTTTTTAGATCGCATACAAGGAAGATCACACCCCGGGTTAGCATAAATTTAGATGTTTTTCTGTTTATTAGAATACAATAGCATAGCATTAGATTAGAATTAGGATAGAAGTATTCCATTTAGAACAGAAACATCCATCTTTCACACACACACACACACACTGAATTGGGAAACTGATCCCATATCCCCAGTCGGACCCGCTATACCAAACGGATAAGGAGTTGCCAACCAAGGTCCGGACCGGGCGGGTATCCTCCTTGTTGTAGACCCGATTTTCGGGGCCTTCAACACAAGACCACATTCAGAACTAAATGGGACACATACGCATATTGAAAGATGCCATTTGGTTTGATTAATGCTGGTGCCACATTTCAGAGAGCCATGGACATCACATTCAAAGGTTTAGTCAATAAATCTATAGTAATTTATTTGGATGATATAACCGTGTATTCCAAGAAATGAAGCAACCATCTTAGAGATTTAAAACAAATCTTCCAACGTTGTTTAAGGTATGTAATTTCACTTAACCCGAAAAAATCTTTTTTCGCATTAAGTGAAGGGAATCCTCTCATAGTGTCAAAATCTAGAATTCACATCGATTCCGACAAAATCAAAAAGATTTCTTAAATATCCCTACCTCAGAACAAAAGATCCATGCAATCTTTCCTTGGTCAGATCAACTTTGTAAAGAGATTTGTTCCAGATTTTTCAAGAATCGTGTCTCCTTTACAAGCCATGATTAAAAAGAACTCAAATTTTAAATGGGGCCAAGATGAACACAAAGCATTCAACCTGATCAAACAAGCTATTATTAATGCTCCATCTTTAGCAACTCCAAATTTTTCAGAGCCTTTTGTTTTATATATATTTGCCTCAGATAGGTCATATGCTGCGATACTCACTCAAGCAAATCAAGAAAAGGCGGAAGCCCCAATTGCTTTTTTCAGTTCAAATTTACAGGGTGTTGAATTAAATTATTCAGATGTGGAGAAAGAGGCTTATGCTGTTTTCAAAGCAATCAAATATTTCAGACCTTTTCTACTCAAAACCCATACTAAAATTATACTACTGTTTCCAGCGGTAAGGAATCTTCTAGTGCAGAAGGATGTGGGTGAGAAAAGGGCCAATTGGATTACTGCCTTACAAGAATATGACATAGAAATCAAACCAGCAAACATTGTAAAAGGTCAAGGCTTTTGCAAAATGCTAGCTGGAGCATCGCAAATTTCTAAAAATCCATCTGCAGAGGTATAAATGTTCGAGGTAAGCCTAAACGATGCTGAGTCATTATACGCCAATATAATTTATTATCTTAAGAATGGATATGCTCCTTCACACCTCGATCATACTAAGAAAGGAGCTCTAAGGTTGAAAGCCAAATAATATCAGCTCATAAATGATATTCTTTTTAGAATAAATTATGATTTTGTTTTCCTTAGATGTCTTGAGAAATCTAAAGCTGAAAAAGTTTTGCAGGAACTCCACGATGGGCCAGCAGGCGGACACTATGCTGGAGATGCTACTGCACATAAAATCTTGCGCGCAGGCTATTACTGGCCCAGATTATTCAAAGACTCGCATAGTTATGTGAGGAAATGTCAAGTCTACCAAACTACTATTGGGAGACAAAAGAAGCCATCCTTGCCACTACAGCCAGTTAACATTGAGAAACCTTTCAGTCAGTGGGGATTGGACATAATAGGTGAGATCATTCCTCACTCTTCTAAGCAACATAGATATATCCTTACAACAACAGATTATTTTACCAAGTGGGTAGAAGCAGTTCCACTCAAGACGGCTAATGCTGAAAATATCATTGAGTTCATAGATCAATTCATAATCACCAGGTTTGGATTGCCTTCCACTTTAATGTTTGATAATGCATCATACTTTTCTGGAAATGCAATGATTGAATTTGCACTCAAAAGAGGATTCAAACTTAAATATTCAGCCAATTACTACCCACAGGGCAATGGTTAGCTGAGTCTACAAATAAAAACCTAATCAGGATTATCAAAAGAACAATTGACCAAAATCATAAAAATTGGCATAAGTCTTTAATATATGCTTTGTGGGCAGACCGAATAACGTAAAAAGCTTCCATCGGCACTTCTCCCTTGAATTTAGTCTATGGGAAAGAAGTGGTTCTTCCGACTCATTTAGCAATTCTCTCTTTGTCTTTAGTTCAATACATTTATGAAGAACCAACTTCCTCCTTACAGCTAAGACAAATGGAAATAATCAAACTAGAAGAACAACGAGAACAGGCTAAGAAAACCCATGCTCATTATCAAGCACTAGTAAAATCCTCTTTTGATTCAAACATAATGACCAGAAAATATTTTCAGATGGGAAATTTAGTTTTAAAATGGGACAAGGCTCATGAAGAGAAAGGGAAACATACAAAATTTCAAAGAATGTGGCTTGGTCCTTTTCAAATTGTAGAATTCATAGGTCAATCAACATTTATGTTACAGGATTTAGCAGGTAAGAGAGACTCTTTGCCTGTTAACGGACAAATTCTCAAGAAATATTTTCCACAGAAGATTATTCTTGTATTTTGTAGAGTAATTGTTTTTCTTTTCATAATAAAATGAGTTGTGAATGGTTACATTAGGAATTTACAAATAAGATACCAATTCTCTTTCAGATTTTGATTTTTCACTTGTATAAATAGCAAATATTTTGGAAAATTGATCTTTATTATTGAAAGATATAGTTAAAGACTCTAGCCTAGGTATGATACTAGCTTCAACTTCATAAAGTTTGATGAAAACAACCTTTAGTGAAGAAATTGTTTTGTGTCAGTGCAATGAAAGGTATCAATAACAAAATAAAGATTCTCTGTAGAACAGCTATTTCCAAAAACTCTAGTATTGTCGTCCAAAGCTATCTTAAGGAAACAATGACTTCCTTCCTGCTAAGGAAACCACAACTTTCAGAGGAACAATCCAAGGATACACTTCATCTTGAAGAATGAGAGGTCTCATCACGAGCCGGCTTATCATAATCACATATATTATAACTTGTTGACTTTGCCAAATACTGTACACCACAATAGGGAAATGACTCAAGATTGTTGCAATCAAAAGGCAAGGGGTCTCATCATGAGCCAGCTTGTTCAGCAAAGTTATAAATCAAGTGAATGACTGTGTCATAAATTGGCTATCAAACCAAGACATTGTTCTTTAAGAATAAAAGAAAATCAAAGCAATAAGTGTGGATATGGATTCTTCTTTGAGAGTTGTAGGTTGCTTTACGTAGGATACAAGATCATTGCTGGGTAACAGGTAACCCTGTCGAGGCTATAAACGCCTGCTGGTAGCAGAGGCTCTACCTACGACAAATGAGCATATTTAAAACTGGTTTACAGAGAAGACTTTGTTTTATCCTTACAGACCAAGTAATGACTGATGTAAATACAAGGACTAGCTGGAGGGAGTAAATAATCAAAGTTGAAAATAGTTGAAACAAAATTTCATTAACAGGTTAGAACATAATGTACTTTATCTTTCCATAATAAAGTTTAACTTTCTGAAAAAAATAAATAAATAAATAAATAAATTATTTTTTGGAAGTTTAGAAAATTCAATAGAAAAACATAGATAACTAGTTCTTCCAAGTGAATCGCCAATTGTTGTGGCCACCAACAATTCCTCTCCTTATATAGTGTTATTGCTAATACTAAATAAGTGGGGACCCTTAGTCAAAAAATTTAAAAAAATCAATTAGTGCTTATATTTCCTTTTGGATAAAGCTTACCATCATGCACTTAGGAAAATACCTTTGAAAAATCTAAAAAGCTTAAGTTTCATGATGAAGAAAGTAAAGTCACTCCTTAAGAAATATCGCATCGCACAAAGAATGATAGGATGCCTTCTTATGATCCAAAATTTAAAATCAAAATGCGAGATTGCGATGCGAAACTCCATCATCGCATACATTAATAAGCACCCATGTTGAAAAACCTTAAAATCGCCAATTTGCAATATCACATATCGCATATCGCAAAATCGCATAAAATACACATAGCAATCTTGAAATCTACGAAATTGCGCTCTTGCGATCTAGCGATATTGCGACCTTGCGATCAAGCTATAATGTTATTGCGATAATGCAATGCAGCGATATTGTGATAATGCGATGCTGCGATGTTGCGATCTGTGATACTGGCGAATCGCAGAATCATTCCATCGCAGATTTTCCTGGCTCAATATTCAAGAAAAAACTTTTTCCATAAACCAAGAACTTGTCACGTGCTTTAATGATAATTAATGAGTTATATGCCAGTTGTTAATAAAATATGGTTTTGTGTTTATCGAAGAGCCAGTTCACGTAAGCTGGCGTGTGTTTGCATGTCTTTGGCATTTAAAGCTTTCTTGTCATTATTTTTATCATTACTTTCACCTCATTTGTAAATTGCATGAACGAAGAACAAAAGGTTATACAAAGCAGTATGCAGGAAACTATGAGGAAGAAAGGCAGGACTCCAAATTTCATCTGGGAAGGCACACCTGATCTACTTAAGGAAGATAATCCTAAGGTAATGGGATTTGTGGCTACTACAGGCCCATCAAGGTCATATGAAACATCAGTTACAGAGTTAGCTCATTCATTCCTGCACCGAATAGCAGCAATGCCCCAAATTCTCACATACACGGACAGTGTTGATAAGAGAGATGAACAGTATAAGACTTAGGTCAAGAGCTTACGGAATCATTATCTTCACAAAGTTTGAGCTTTATATCTCCCAAAAGGCGCAAAAGGTGAAAAACGCATCAAGGAAGCTCGAATCAAGAAATAGAGGCAATTTCCGATGCGCGATTGGCGCCTAGCGCTAATCGTGCATCACTGAGAAAATTTCTCAAAAAGGAAAGCTTCCAATTGCTCAGTTACCTGCAAACCCCAAAAAATTGCAAGAGGTGACACTAGAAACAGAAAGCTAAAGAAAAGGCAGAAGCAATTTCAGGGTTAATCAAGTTAAATTGGGAATAATACTGGGCATACATGGTAAAGTCATATAGTCAGCGGATGATTCCCAAATACGTCATCAATTCTGCTAAAAAGATGGCGCTAGATTTTGCTAATTTCATTTTCTTAGGACAATTATAAGCTGAAGTTGGTCAACCGACTCTTCGCAGGCAAATGCTGAATGCTTGCGATATTAAGGAGCCAATACATAAATAGTTAGATGTTAGATTTAATTTTAGAAATAGTTTTACTTTATTTTTGCTTAGAAAAAGGACGGTCATTTAAACCGCATCCTGAATTTTTGTAATAAGTTATTTTTAGTTTTAGTTATTAGTATTTAAACCCTTCTCATGCATTTAGAGAAGGGTCCAGAAATTTGTCAAAAACTTGTCCTCAGAACATGCACTTTTGCACCCTCCGAGGAGGTTTTGATGAATGAATGGAACAGGATTTGTTAATGTTTGCATTTAATATCTGCTACTGATGTTGCACTTTTGTACTCTTAGTGGATGTTAGATCAAGGAGAGATAAATCATTGTCGCTTGAAGCTCATGAGTAGGACTAGTTATAAATGGTACTTTTATCACTTAACCATTTTTGCTTATGTGTTAAAGTGATATTCAGTTTTAGTTGTTTATATATTAATGTGTGAATGCCTAAGTTATCATTTGGCAGTTTTGTACGGTGATAGCTATTTATTTATGCTTAATGTATGAATAGCTCATTATGCGATATGTTTTTCACAACTGTTTCTTCTAACTTTTTATACAAAGTGGTTCATCTTTATTGAATTCTTTTCTCAAATAGCCGAATGATATTTACTACTAGTTGTTATTTGAAATCTTTTTAGATCGCATAATAGACGAATTACACCCCGGGTTAGTATAGACTTAGATGTTTTCTGCTTATTAGAATACAATAGCATAGCACTAGATTAAAGTTAGAATTAGAACATCTTAATTAGGAATCATTAGTTCATAAACATCAAATTCTACACACACACACTCATAAATTGGGAAACTGGTCCCATATCCCTAGTCGGACCCGCTATACCAAAAGGATAAGGAGCTGCCAACCAAGGTCTGGACCGGGCGGGTATCCCCCTTGCTGTAGACCCAATTTTCGAGGCTTCAACACATTCATAGGCTGGAAATATGATAAAAAACCACTGAAGCTTGTGTACTTGACAATGCAAGACATTTTGTTGAGGATGGTAGGTAGGGAGGCTCCAAAACAAAGCTAAGGAAAAATGTTGCAGGGTGGTTGTAGTCGCTACAACACTTGGTCACACATTGGTAGAACTCCAGCTCTCTGAATGGACCTTGTTCGTGAAAAGCAATTCTAAAACCTTTGCAAGTTTTGTTCAGTTCTCAGTTCATCTTGGTTTCCACACTTGCTTGATTGTAAGATGTATCATCTGCCAATCTCTTGGTTGATTGACACACATTCCAAGCTAATCCAACTAGTTGTTTTGATTGGGGTTGAGGGGTATATTGGTGCATAAGCAGTATAGTTGTCAGAGTCTTAGTTTCAACTCTGGTGTTGCTCCACTGCCAGCAGGCCTGGACAGTACCCTGGTGAAGTCATGCAGGACCACAAGCATCGCTCTGCTACAAGAGAGCTTGGTCAGTACCATGGCGGAGTTACTTGCATCACCTCTCTGCACAGGAATAAATTCTCTTCTTTTTCCTTATTCCATTTTTTATTTTTGAATTTTTTCACTTTTCATTTTTTAATCTTTCATTTTCAAAACTGTGCATAACACTTATTCATTTCAGAGGCAGAAGAGGGATCCCAACTTATTGAGATTAGAAGAGGTTGTTCCTTTAGAGAAGTAGTTTATTATATACCTCTGACGTGCTTGTTAAGGTTTTCCCCACACCGTACTCTACTTGACTGGGCTACCAAAGGTTAACCCAAAAACAACCGACTAGAGTAGGTGACACTAGTTAGAGTGCAAGCCTTATGTTTTCACCAAGGTTCACTTCAAACAGTACGTATTTTCCATCAACGTATCATGGACTAAAAGTAACAATTTCTTCATATAGAGGCAGGATGACAGATAACCAAGTAGTGATAGTTGCATAAGGCCTCTTTTATTTTACCCAGCTTGTTTCAAGAGTCACACATGGTTTCTTGTGAAACTTACGTATGAACAAACAAGAAAACAAACAAAACAAAGTGAAAGGAGAAGAAAAAGTGAAAGCAAAGTGAGTAAGCAAACAAGCATTAAACAAACAAACAGAAAATCAAGTAAGAAAACAAGCATGCAATCAAACAAAATGAAAGCAAACACTACTACTACTCCTAAGCTAATGGTGCATGGTCCTGATCACGTGAAGTGATACTTCCAATGCAGCCACCGGCGCATTGGTTGACCCATGTTGGTGAAGGCATGGTCCGCGAGAAACTCGGTTGTGCGAACCAACAAACATGAAAGATATAAAAATGAAGACAAACACACTCCATGTTTAAATGTGTCCACAGGACATAAGTGAGTGCAAGTACATGACATGCAGTCTGAGGACTTATCATAGTGTTGTGTGACATTGTGTGTAGCCATGAAGCATACGCATACTCTTGATTGTGACATGCAAGCAAATAAAAGAAACAAAGATAACTTGCATCATGCATGTGTTCTTGCAATGTAAGATTCCTCCAATGCATGAGCGATGGGATCATGTAGTCCGAGTGGAGGAAGTATGATCTGTGTGTGAGATTGATCTTCAATGCATACATATGAATGATGAGGAGCCTCGGGTGTTTCAATAATTTCTAGATCAAAAGTGAAACCAACCTTAGGATAGCGAGGGCCTGACATAACCATCAACTCGGGCTGAAGTGCCTCGACAGTCTGTGGGGTTTCGACTTTGTCGTCAGATAGATCATCATAAACAGGTGGCTTCGAAAAATCAACTATGATAGAATCATCATCGTGATCGAATATGGGAGTAAATGGATCATGACAACTATGATCATAAAATTCAATGATTTCATCGACATCCTCACGATCTAATAAATCAAATAGAGGGGTAGATGAGAAGCAAACAAATTCATCGTCTGCGTTTCCAAAAAAAACAGATGAAAAATCAAGTGGATTTTCAATGAATAATTTACCCTCTCATTTTTTGGATGATGGATTGACATCCGATGTGTCTTGCGAGTGCTCAATAATGGGTGCATCTGTAGATAAAGATACACATGTGAAATCATGGATGGCAGGTTCACCAAATATGTCAGGAAAGAATAGATGGGGCTCAGACAGAAGGGAGTCATCCTTCGCCAAGTGTTGATTCTCAAGCTCCCAATCATACTCTTTATGAATGACAACGCATGTTGTTTGTGCAACACCAACTCTGTCAAAGGCAGGATCCTCGTTCACAACAAGTGTAGAGTCTAGAATGGAAGAACATAAGACAGTATCATCCATAGGATCGTTCGAGTACAAAGAAAAAGGTTTTGGTACAAAATATGTATGACAGCTCGATGAAATCACCACCAAATCTACATGAAACTTATTTGAAATGATGTTGGGAATATGTGACAGTTGAACAGATGTCTGTTCCTATTCTCCTGCACCACTCTGCAATGGTGGAGCTGTTTGACGAGGGGACGACAGACAGTCACTAGTGACAGTGACCATATCTATCTGTGATTGCGCAGCTCCATCACTGAAGTATGTTGAGCAAGTCTTGGGCTCATATTTCTTCTTGGGATGAATTGATTTGTTAAGATAATACTCGATCTATCCCAAAGATAAGGAAATTTCATCTAGATTTTCGGAGCTTCAAACTACAAATCATGGAAGCACTACCAAAAATCCATAGGCAATTCATGCGGAGCCTTCCGTTGTTGTAACAGTTTGGTTCAAGATGTTCTAGATCAAAATGATGGAAAGTATCTTCAATGAGATCACATAAATGCTCATTGGTGAGTGCATGCTAGCAGCTGGTAGGCTGCAGAGCCACCGTAGTGTGGATTCGTGTATGCAAACAGTAGACTAGTGTGTTCATTAGAACATCCAACTTCCTTGTCAAGCATGGAAAGGAAGTCATGTAAGAACATAGGCCAGTTCACTTTGCCTTCACCATCATACGTGTATTCGGACAAGAGATCAAAAAAATCCCTTGTGATGTGAAGAGGTTCGGCATGTGAAAAACATTGTGGAGGGTTGATTGCGGAAGACTCCATGATAGATGTGCAAAGGTTTAAAACAAGATGAGAGGACACAACTTACCATCTAGCCCTCCTCCTAGCACCATAAATGTTGACGATGTTGGACTTGCCAACATGTTAGGGGATCTCCCTAATAAGAAGTCCTAATTAGACCTCACACTGTTTGGTGTAGGAGTCCTAGCAATGGGTCATATGGTATTGCCTTGACCGTGGTTTCACACAGAGGTAACTAATATTTCCATGTTGGTAGCAAAGGTGTGACAGCTGTAGCGAGTCAAGGAAGGTGCTTGAATGGTTCTAACACATGGAAAGTGGGATGAGTGCGCCCCTTGGAAACCTGTAATAGTACGTGGCTTGGAAGGGAACACATGAGCAAAGATGCATCACCAGCAGGAAATCAAGTTAGCGAACAATCCAAATTGATGGTTAAACCAATCAGCACATTTCATTAAGATTCATACATACTTATATAGAATATTCCATACATACATGCGTAAGCAAACAAACACATATATCATTTAGAGTAAACAAGATAGTTGGAATACAGTACGACATATGCATGAAACATGTTGGCTCTGTTATATTAAGAAGTGTAAGTTTCGGTCATACAATACATCCTTCTCCAACCACTAGTTCCGATAGAAAAACATTATAGTCACAACCACCTGCTCCTTCAAAGAGATATACTAGCTCTGCATAATGGAGAAGGCAAGGCTTGTTACAATATTGTCCAAGCTTTCTCTAAGATATTCCTATTGGAAGCTTGGCTGACCAAAAGCCTCTACAATGAGTTATGAGGGACTATATATAGCAAAGGGTGGGGTGTCCCTTGACATTACCCTTTGTGACAGTTCAACTACCCTCATGACTCTTCATCTACTCTATGACTGTTACATCCAACTATCAACACTTGAACTTACACTTGATAAACAATTACATACAATCTGTACATGTACCCATGTGAGAAAAAATAGGGTTGAGCAAGCCATGAAAGAAATCACTATGACTTGGAAAACTGTTGGAAGACCAGTTGTTTGACATCCTCATGGTGATTGACAGTAGCGAATTGATGCCAAGCTTAGTAGTCCACGATGGTATCCATGTACTCTAAGGTGACATCTTTCTGGAAACGAACTCTTTCCTCCATCACATCTGGGTACACTACTCGAGCTCCTCTATCCAACTTGTCTGATAGCATGCACATCATTTTCTTGAGTGCGGCCAGATGAGCAACATACATGTGCATGGTGTCTACACTGATCACCAAGTCAGGGCTAGTGGCTATGCACATCAAGTCATCAAAGTACAAGTCAATTTCTTGTTAGACGTGCACCTTTGTCTTCGCCTCGGTGAGTGTCCCAATAGATGGGATCACATATGCGTGCACAACAACATCCATACTCTTGAATACACGTGCATGGGAAGCATGTAGACTAGTGATGAGCTATGGGAGATCTTAATAGTTCTGGATCTGACTCTGGATGCGTGCCTTCAACTTGACCGCTTTGGGCTTCATCATCTTAGGCAAATGTAGTGGGGCTCCCTTATATCTCACTTTCCATGCTTTCATGTAATCAACAATAGCATGCACGTTTGAGAAGATACATGCTACTCTAGCACATCATTTCCGCTAACCATTGAGATGGACAACTACCTTATGTACGGTACCAAACTCGAAATACAACGCCTACTTAACTGTGTCAAGGGACAATACTTCATCTAGTATTTCCTTCTTTAACTCTGCTCGGGTGAACGCTGCAACCAATTCTCCTCCTTGCTTGGTTGTTTGTAACTCCTTAGCCATTCGCTCGTTCTCAGCTATCAAGAAGTGAACACTCGATCTAGTGGCTTCGGCATATGCTATGGTGGCATCGGCCAATGTTGCTAGATTCTTGTGCATGTCAAACATGATCACTCATTCCTCAAACTGCGTAGGACATGTATGATCATCCGAAGTCCACACTCTGCAAGATTGCACAACTCTATGTTGGGACTCATCGAATGAGATGTTGTGCATCTCTCCCTCCAGATTGTGTCTGAGGATTTTAGTGTCTCCTTGGTCACTTGAGACTTCCTCCTCTTCTGGATGCAGTGAATCTAGTGGGTGGACCTCTTGGTGGTGATGCATGAGTTCGATTTCTTGCTCTAACTCTTGTTGCTCCATATTTGTATCCATTTGTTCAAGTGCTTGCTCTATCTCCTGAGCGAATTCCTACTCCTGCGACTGTTCACCCTGTCTGCTTTGTGCCAGTTGTTCTGATGAGTCTATTTCCTGTACGAACTTAGTTTCATCTATCTGCACATGTCGCACCCCCTGCTATACCTATTCCTTGTGCGCTTCCTTCTCCTATGTACGCAGCTCCTATTCCTTCTGGATTTGCTCCTTCAACTCATGCAACTCCTTCTCCATTTCCTCCATTCTATGTTTTTCTCTCTGCCTTTACACGTTCCTCTTGTCACCTTGTTGCCTCTTCACCTCTATTGCCAAAGTTTCTTTGTGCACAAGTGGATCTGCTTGGAACTTGTAGCTATGTTCCTCCTCCATGTTGTCGACAATCTTCCTCTTATCCTTGTCACACACTGGTATGTTTACCTCTGCTACTGATGCTCTCCAGGATGCTGCTTCATGCTGCTTTGTTAACCATTCCACAGTGATGCCAACCAGTTCATTGGGCCTAGAGAAGCTGTAACAATATCTCCATGGGTCTTCCTCCAACCAATGACATGCCCCATGGATCCAAGTAAACTATACTCTCACGCAGTGATCTTTCACAAGAAAATGTGAGTCATACGGATTGTAACTTAGGGTGTCGAATGGATATTTCTTCATCTCCTCTACTTCGAAAACTACATGCTTGAAAGTCTGTATCTCGTATAACCTGATCCACAATGGAAGAGCAGGCCAAGGTTCCTTCTTCTTCTAGTGTAGCCTAGCTGACAATCCTACTGAGATGTGATATGATACTTTATGCATGACGAGTTTGTCAAAGGAAAACTTCAATATAACATGTGGAGGTTTCTCCGCACTGTACATCTATATGAAGGTGCCGAAAGGTGAGGCATACCAATCTGCTATATCAATCAGTGCCTCCATTGTTGCCTTAGACATGCAGGGTGGATCCTGTTCAAATATCATCTTGTACACTGGGATGACAAAATTATCAGATAGTTGTGTGATAACTCCTATGAAGTTGTGTTTGGACAACATATTACAATAAAAATTCATAGATTTCTTTATCAATTTCCATGCCCACTTCAAGCCCAGGAACTCTTGGCGAGCACAGATTGCATCCACGATGTAGGCAGACATATAGATGTCTTCTTGCTTACCTTTGGGTAGTTGTCGAGCTCTTGTTACCTGTTCTTTCTGTTGGTGAGTTAGCATGTCAAACAAGTTGTTGGGTTAGGAAAAAGGTATGTTTTCTCTTTGCAAATAGCTTAGTTCAGCATTTATCCTTACATGGTTATCTATGTTTATGGATCAAAATAAAGGAAATAATAGCTAAAGTTGGATAAAATTACTTGTAACAAATTAGATAAATATAGCACGAGAAACTGGTTTTTTACTATCCTTATGTGCAGAAGATGCATATTGGTCAATAGTCATTCAATCGACATAGCAGCATGAGGCCGTAAAAGGAAAAGACAGTGTCTGAGGCATGCAAGACAACGAGAGACCAGGTAGATTAATACTATTTCATGACAAGATCAGATTATGTATAGCGAAATCCTCAGGATACCCTGATCCTAAGTATTCGCTCTTATCTAGTTTACTCTTTTAATGTTATATATAAGGTTGAAAGGCAAACGAGTTCAGACTTCAGACTTCCATAATTTGTAATTAATCTTTTGGAGGCATATAATATTGTTATCTCAATGATGTTGTAATCTTGTTACTTATATTAATGAAGAAAGACTATGTTTGATCCATACTTATATTCTGACTATTTCTTAGCAGAGACTTCTGGCAACTCTGGGCCTGGTCAAGCGAAGTTGTACTGCTTTCTTGTGTTATAATATTTTGACTTAGTCTTTATTGGTTGTTAATGTTCAATTGATATCATTTCTCTTATTGTGGAGATTGATGATTCTGATTCATATTGTTGCTCATTTAGATTCATACTTATTCATGTGATATATCTGAGTAACACTTTGATTGGATTAGTTATGTTAGTTTCAATATTAGATTGATGTTCATTCTGAGTGATGTTACCATATATCTTAGAGATAGAATTAATCGATTTCCATGATTTTCTTACATAGATCAATTGTTGCTTAGAGATCATTTACCGTTATATGCTTGCTTGCTATTCAACTATCATTTGCCATTCAATTGAGATTGTCATTCAATTAGGATTTGTCATTCAATTGAGACTGCCATTCAATTAGGATTTTTTTTTCAATTCAGATTTTTTGTAGATTATCATTGATGTTTAGTTGTTATAGTTCCCTTTCTTGATTGACTAAGTTAGTCTTAATTTTATTTGAAGGTTTCCAAGTGTGATTCTTTGCATTCTCATTCAGATTCATTTGATTTCATAATAAGTTAAACAAAATTGCAAATTGTGTTAAGAGTTCTTTCTGAGTTATTTATTCCTTAGTTATTTATTTCAGAATTGTGTGGATTGAGATGAAGAGATAGTTATTAGTGATTGCAACGATTTACCATTAGATAAATTCTGAATTCACTGCATATATTGTGCTGACACTCTTGAGATAAAAATACTTACCTTGGGTTGACAATTAATGTAGGGATTAAGATTGCATGTAAAAGGACATCTTTGTGCACCAAAATTTTGGCATCATTGCTAGAGAGAGTGTTTCAAGTGATTTCCTTTTTATCTAGTTGTGAAAGAATTTGGTTTTAAATTTGGAAGGTAAGAACGTGTGTACCTATGAAGTAAAGTGCTTGCTTACCAGCCCGCTTTTTAGCAAAATCTTAGAGGTTAAATAGGAATTGGTTTTTAGAATAACTAGGAATATAAAGATAGAAAAAGAGCTGAAGCCCCCACCTAAATCCACAAAACCCAAAGGATCGGTGAACCTTGGGAGAACAACCTTTATAAACGAAATCTTAAGAAAAGCAGAGTCTCAAGCGTCACTAGGATTCTGGGAAATATTTGGAAAAAGTCCTACTGTAATCCCTCAAGCAATAGGCTCACCTTCTGTAGCTTACTCTGAGATTCAAATCCAAATTAGAGGATTTGAATAGAGTCTTCAAGCTACAACAAGTTTACATTCTGATCCTCTATAAGAGGGAAAATCTTGTAACTTAATAGAAGGAGAAGGAGAAACCAGTGGGACTGCTAAGGCAGAACCACAGTTGTCTAAACAGGGGTCTCCTATGCTCCCAGATCTAGGCAATGTTGCAAATCCAACTCAGGTTGTTAATCCTCCACTTACTCAAGAAGCACCCCCTGAAATCCCTTAATGTTATTGGCACATCTTGACCAAATGGAAAACTATCCACCTCAAGGTCAAACCTCGACATTGGAGTATCCCATGGTCGACCAAGTGTCCAATACCTCCATGAAGGCTATTCCTCTGCAGAGCATCTCAAATTTTCATGGGATGATCACAATGGATCCTGATGCTTTCCTATTTGAATTTGATGTCCTCTACAGAGGGTATGACTACACCACTGACCCTCAAAAGCTAAAGTTGTTCCCTTCCACTCTAAAAGGAGCATCCTTAAGATGGTTCATGGGTCTGAGTGGATGAAATATTAATTCTTGGGACAGTATGAAAACCTCCTTCCTCACAAGATATCAAGACTTTTGTAAGACTGGGGAGCTAAAAGATGAAATTTTTAAGATGACTGCAAAAGATAATGAAACACTCGAAGAATATGTAGAATGGTTTAATTCTAATTTTCACAGGTCTCCACACACCACCTTACCTAAATAATTCATAAGAGCTATATTAATTAAAGGAATGAAAGAAGAATGGTTAGAAACTCTAAATTTAATGGGAAAAGGAGATATTTCTTAGGAAGATGATGATGAAATCGTCCGCTTGTGTATCAGGTGTTCACGAGGAACCACACACATAGGAGTAGGAAGCCGAGATCCATGAGCAGGGGAAGAAAACCACATAGTGGAGGCATAACATGAATGGAGATCGATAACCTACTAGAAGATTTCAAAATAGACATCCTGGGCACCCTTATGACGCAGCTGGACGTCTTGCAGGCCAAACAAAATCAAGCCTTAGCATAACAAAACTTGGCCATCTTCTGTCCATGTTGTCGAAAGAAGCATAGCCAATGGGAATGCCCATAAGACTTGGTGCAGACGTGCAATATATGTACTAAAGATCATGACACTGAACATTGTCCATCATTGGGGCTGAAAATAGTATTCAAGGAAGTAGAAGAAGAAATAGAGCTGGTATACCTAATGAACCAGTGTCGACAGTGGTAGGCTAAACTTACAGGTACGTCACAAGACACATCCCATTTCTTTCCTTCTTCACAATTTAATCAGCAACAAAATCTTGGGACAGCATGGCAAGGCCAAACACCTTACCCAAATTGGAAAACCCAGCCATTTCCTATGGCATCCTGGCCAACACAATCCTTTCCGAGTAATGGCTGGCCAAATTCTCCTTTTACTCCTGTTTGGCAAGGCAATCCCTATCAATCCTAATCATCTGCCTCCACCTCTCAAAATCCAAATTAGTCTCCAAATTGGTAGCAACCACTGGGGATATCTAATGTACCATTGGGGACAAGTCCTCGGCCTCAACCTGCACTATTAGATCCGTACACATTATAGCAAAATCCTCAACCTCTTTTGTGCCCTCAATTGCTAGCTCAGCCGAATCTGAATCCTAATAACAAATCAGTCCAGTTGATGCAGATCATTGAAAGCTCAGATTATGATATTGAGCAGAAAGAATGTAATGAACTTAGATTGAGGTCAGGACGAATCATCACCCCTAAGGAAAATAGGGACCAGCCTTCAATAGAAATTGAAACCCCACCTGTACATATATCACCACTTGTAATTAATACCGAACCAAAACAAGGAGAAGAGATAGATTAGCATGAAGACCCTGAAAAAATTACAGTCACTTCTCCCCCATTCCCCGAAAGGTTAACAATACTCAAACCTACTGTTTACCCATATTTCAATCTTGTAGGGGAACTAAAAAATCTTTGTATTAAAATTCCTCTCCTCCAGGCCATTCAAGATATTCCCATTTATGCTTAAATAATCAAAGAGATATGTGTAAAGAAGCCTGCAAGGAAAGAAAAAACCTCACCCACCATTCATGTTGTAGGAACCTTATCTGATTTACTCTTGGGAGGGGAAACTCCAATAAAGTATGAAGATCCTAGAAATCCCATAGTGACAATTCAGATATATGGCCACTCTTTTCCCAATACACTAATTGATCTGGGTGCAGCCATTAATATTTTAACAACAGAAACCTGTCAAGCACTTGGTATTATAGCCTTGGAACTGACCACCACTTTATTAGAACTTGTTGATCATTTGGTGGTAAGGCCAGAACGAACCTTATAGGATATTATAGTTTCTGTTGATTCGTGGGAATATCGAGTAGATTTTCTTGTTATAAACCCAAAGAGTCGATTGGATGGGAACCCTCTGATTCTGGGCCAACCTTGGCTGGTGACAGCTGATGCTTATATTGGTTGTCGAGAAGGCAGCATGACTATTGCAAAGGGGAATGATGTAAAAAATCCTGTGTTATATCCTCTTTCCAAGCGAAGTCTGCCCATTGTAAAAATATGCAAACAACCACCAACGTACCTATTATGAGGAATTTTTCATCTGCGGATAAATACTAATTCCCTAGGTAGGTAGATATACCTAGAACAACATATTTAAAACACTTATCCTTTTTCTATAGACGATAAATAAGACAAGGGAATCAAAGGACCTACTTGTTCTTTCGCTTTCCTTTTGTCTCTGTTGTATGGATCCTATCGTTCCTTCTCGAACTTAACTCACTCAAAAAGTACTTTCAAGCATACACAAAAGACAGAGAACCTATAAAAGCAAGATATTTATCGAATATAAGTAAATGGAATCAGGTACATTCACACATATAAACATCATATATCAAGATAAGTATATGGAAAAAGGTGTAAATTGCTTTATTAAGTAGAAGAAAGAATTACAACCATGAAGTATGATACATTGTCACTCTTCTAGCTTGGGTTCCAACCAACATCACATCAATAGCACAACACTCTGGTAGCATAACAATACTTTCTCACAATCTCAATCCTCACTCCATCAGTATCTCCTTACAAATTCTCAAATTCCAGTCCTTGATTACTTAGATGAGTGCTCAATTTATAGGCAAATGGAAGAGGTTTAATCATAAATGAGGGTATTGAATTGCCTTCCAAACTTAGAGTTAGTTTCCATGGAGGAAGGGATGAGAGGATAGGAGGTTACTTAATTCATTCCCTATCCAATTTCGAGCTCATAGGAGATGATAAGTGTGGGAATCTTCTAGATGGCTCTAAAAGATAAGAATATTCCCAAAACCCTATGATGATTTCGCTCAAACTCACCCAACGCATGTCAAAGTGGGTCTAGGTGCTCTGCAGAGCACCCTGACATGGGCCTACCTGCACTGCAGCACACTTACCCCTTACCAAGGCTACGTTTGTCCCTCAAGGAGGCAATTCTGGAGGGCTTCAGGCCAAGAAACTCTTTGGGAAGGAGGCATTCAAAGTGATGACTTGCCTAGGGCATGTAGCAACTGAATTAGGTTTGATGAGCCCTAATGGTACTAATCTTAATGATGGGAGTGATGTGCCCAAATGGATCTGTAATAGCTACCCCCTAAAGTATGAAGTCGAAAATAATGATGTCGAGTGATATGAATTACGATGTGATGAGGAGGTTCTGCAGTGGATGGTGTTACACTGAAATTTGTCACCATGACTATCTGCAGTTAATATGGCTCCATCAATAGTCATATTATCCTCCTTGTCAAGCCTTATACCTCTGCTCTCCATGTCAAACTTCAAAAAAGTGAGAAATTCATTAAAAAACATGTTTATCTCTGGGTACGCAGGTTCTCTCTACCTTGCCTGCGTGTATGCATCCCAAGCTCATTGTACCTGCGTACTTGTACGCTCTGTAAGCCAAAGGATGGGTGCGTACCCCTGTAAAGGTCAAAAGGCGCGAGTTTCATCTTAAAAAAGTTACTTGTGGTCACTTCTAGAGCTTTCTAGAAGAGTGTTTGACGTGTATTGAGCGCCTCCAGATGGTTCATGCATCCCTATGATAGAGGAACTTATCCCATCAAGAGAGGAGCTACCCCATCCAAAAGAGGGAGTATCCCATTGATGTTGGAACTGAATAACTTCCTCTAGAACACTATAAATACAGGCATTGGGCCAAGGGAGGGGAGGTTGAAAGCTGAACATTCCAAAGGGTAGATGCTGCTGGAATTAGGACTTCCATTGTAAGCTTGTGAGGAGAGATTACCATCCTTTCTTGTTTCATTTGGAAGTGGGTGAGCTTGTCAAAGTAGAGGAAAACTCTTGCTGGACCCTGGGAGGAACTTGCACAACACCAAGGCTCAGGTTGTAATGGTTTCTTTTTTGTTTCCTTAATACAAATAAGTCCATTCTTCTCAATGATTTGTTGTTAATGAATTGTTTCATATACTCCTTGGTCTATATGTTGAATATGCTTTGTTTTATGGAATATTCAGGTGTTATGTAATCGTTTGATTGTTAGTGTATGCAGGTTTCAAAGTGAAGGAGGAGCTCATCTGGATCGACGAGGCTGGACTGCTGCAACAAGCGTTGGACTTGAGTAGGATCGAAAAACACTTGGTTTCTCATAGAATAATGTATGTTTAGAGAAGGATTGATCTTAATTGTCTTGTTTGTCACTAGAGAGTCTTAGACTCCTAGGGAGGTTAGTTTTGTCAGCAAAAATAACTCTTTCCGCATGACAGTCCTCCATCTATAACTAGTTCTCTAGGCACTCCAAATTTAACTAAGATTTCTTCAAATAGAAAGGTTAAAATAGATTCTTCATTAGCTCTAATGAGTTCTTTAGCTTCCACCCATTTATTCATATAATATGTACAAACCAATATGTAAACTCTTTGACTGGATGGAGGATTAATGGGTCCTATAAAGTCTAGAGCCCATCTTTCAAAGGGTTCAAGTATTACATGGGGATTCAATGGAATTTCATCTCTATGATTAGGTTGACCCATGCTCTGATAGTTATTGCAGGCCCGAACATATTTCTTCACATACTTGAAGAGTGAGGGCCAATAATAACCCATTTTGAGAATTTTATCTGTTGTTCTCTTATTAGCAAAAGTCCCTCCGTAGTGGCCATCATGACAGGCCTTCAGTATATCATAAACCTCATCTTCTCTAATGCATCTTTGGATTTCATGATCAAGTCCTGTATGGAAAATACATCCACCTATCCAGCTATACCGAACACTTTGTTGAATGATATTTCTTTTCTCCCAATGTGATAGGTGTGATGGTAACTTTCCTGCAACTAGATAGTTGGCAATGTCTACATACCAAGGTGAGTGAGAAGATACTACAAATAAATACTCATCAGGAAAGGAATCATACACTGGAGTATTATCATCAGGTTTTAAACGAGAAAGGAAATCAGCAACTACATTTTCTTTACCTGGTCAATCTAGAATTATAATATCAAATTCTTGTAATAACAATAACCACCTGTTAACTCGCGCATTTGTGACAGATTTGTTCATTAAATACTTAATAGCCGAGTAGTTAGTATGAACAAAAGTAGGGTAACCAATAATGTAATGTCGAAATTTATTAATAACATAAATGACTGCTAAAAATTCATTTTTAGTAACTGTGTAATTAATCTCAGCAGGGGTCATATTCTTATTAATGAAATAGATAGCATAAGGAAGATGGTTTTCCTCTTGTCCCAAGACAGCTCTAATTGTAGTATCCAGAGCATCAGAGGATATATGAAAGGGAAGTTCCCAATTAGTTCTTCTTAAATAGGAGTTGTAGACAACTTATGCTTGAGTTCATCAAATGCTTTCTGGCAAAGATCAGTCCACTTAAATTCAACATTTTTCATAAGTAACACAAACAAAGGAGAAGCTATTTTAGAAAAAAAATATATAAATCTTTTGTAGTATCTAGCATGTCCTACAAAACTTCTTACATCAATTTGTGTTCTAGGGATAGGAAGGGTTTGAATTACCTATACTTTGGATGGATCTACCTGAATCCCTTGAAATGAAATGAAGTGTCCAAGTACAATTCCTTCGTTCATCATCATATGACATTTTTCAGTACTTAGGGAAATATGAGCTTGTACACAATGTTTAAGTAATTTTTCAAGGTTTTGTAATGCATCTTCAAAAGTCACACCATAAGGGGTAAAGTCATCCTTAAATATCTCTATAGATTCATTAAGCATATCAAAAAATATTCCTATCACTTCTCTTTGAAACGTTGGTGGAGCATTACATAGTCTGAAAGGGAGAACTCTAGAAGAAAAAGTTCCCTAGGGACTAGTAAAGGTGGTCATGTCTTGGTCTTGGGATGAAATTTTGATTTCGTTATATCCACTAAAACCATCTAAAAAGGAAAATAATCTCTTCCCTAACTAACTATCTAAAACCTGATCAATAAATGGCAAGGGGAAATGATTTTTTTGAGTGGCTTTGTTTAAGGCTCTATAATATACAAACATTCTCCATTTCCCATTTTTCTTAGGTACTATCACCAATGGAGAAACCCATTGACTATCAGATATGGGGTATATAAACCTTGCATTAAGCAATTTTTGAAGTTCTTATTTAACAATCTCCCTCAAATTGGGATTCATTCGCCACTGGGGTTGACAGACTGGTCGGCACCCTTCCTTGATATCGATACGATGAGTACATAATTTAGGAGAGATCCCCTTCATATCTGTATAGTCCCATGCGAATGCTTCCTTATTTTCACAAAGTAACTTCATTAGCTGCTGTGTTTTAGCATCTGTTAAGTTTGGGTTTATGTTCAATGTTTTTCCAGGTTCGATTTCTATTGTTATGCTTTTAGAGGAGATAGTAGTTGATGTTTGAGGTAGATTTTCATATTTAAGCTTTTCCTGTGTTTCAGATTCCAAAATTGTTGTCAATTGGTTATATGTTTCAGAAGTGACCGAGGAGGGTTCAGAAATAAAATTACTAGTTACTTCATCCTCCATGGTTTCTTTTAGAGTTAAAGCTTGACCGATAGTCAAAATGGGATAAAGATTCTCTAATTCCCCTAGAATATTAAAGGCAGGTGGCTCATGTGTCTTAGTCAAAGCTAAACGCTCAGGGAATGGTGACTCTGCTATTTCAGCACCTTTATTAGAGGGTGGCTCTGCTGTTTCAACACCCTTATTAGGTAAACTATTTCTCTCTGTCTATTCTTTGTCAGAGTCAAAAGAGGTAATATCATCAATAATAGGCTCAACTATTCTCCCAGATCGTAAATGAATGACATTACACTGCGCAGGGAAAACATGAGGTATAGACTAGTTTTGAATATCGATGACTTGCACAACTTTATTATTATTAGGGTTAGGGTTTGGTTGTACAATTAGTTGGGGTCTTATTATCTGATTATTTGGTGGAGTACCTTATGGTAGAGGTAGTGGTTGTTGAAACTGAGGAAATTGGTTTGGGAATGGGATTTTTTAAGCTCTCCAGTTTGTGTTCCATTGATTAAAATAAGATTGCTGTGGAGTCCAAGGAGTCCACATTGCAGGGTCTACAAAGGGAGGGTTTCTTTGTTGCATGGGTGGGTAATTCATTTGATTAAAGGGTGGGTATTGCATTTGGTTGAAGGGTGGGTAGTTTGCTTGAATAAAAGAAGGATAATTATTCCAACGATTAGAGGATGTAAATGGCATATTAGAGTTCATACCTTATCCTCATGGTTGCCATTGCCTTCTCTATGTCAGTAAATAAACTGCTTCAGCTTCCTCTTCGGTTGGTTGCAATGTTGCTTTTTTTCAGCGTAAAGAAGGGCATTGTTGAGTTTCATGATCCTTCTCACAAATGGTGCAAATTCCTACTTTTTCCAATGGGCATTCCCTTAGTGGATGTTTATCTCTGCATTTGGGACAAAAGATAGTGAAAGTAGCTTTTGCCTCTGCTTGTTTGTTCTTAACCTGTAAGGTGTCAATCTGTGAAGCAAAAGAACTTAACATTTCAGTTTGGAATTCCTCAAGTAAATTACCTATTGCATCTCTTGTTGCCACTCCACTAGCTGATTTTTGGACTCTTGAATATGTATTATCCCTACTATTTGATCTATTTTTTGCAGCTCCTCTTGAACATCTCTTCCATAGGTTAACAATTTCATCATATGATTCCTTAGATATGTCCCCTTTACCAAGCATATTTAGCATGTCTAAACAATCATCCCTCACCCCTTTCAATAATATTGTTTTAAGAATATCTTTACTTACGTCGGGATGATTGGATCTCTATAGATTGTATTGTAATCTTTCCACAAAGTCCTCCAGATTTTTGTCTTCCTTTTGGACAATCTTAAAGAGTTCCTCCCTTTTTTCTCTCATCCGGCAGTAGTCTTGATATTTGCTCAAAAACTTCTCCTTCATTTGTTCCCATGTTGTCATTACATGACCTCCTAGACTCATAAACCATCTTAGTGCATTTCCTTTTAGTGTTGCTGGAAATCGTTTTAGTTTTTGAGCATTAGTAACATAATCATAGCTTCTACACAATATATCAAACTCAAAAAGAAACTCATCAGGATCTTCGGAAGATAAACCATGGAAGTTAGGTAAGGCTGAGAGTGGGATATTCTTCATGGGTGTTGCCCCTCTGGGAAGATCCCTAATAGGAAATCCCAAGGTGGAGAGACAATTCTCACCTCTTCCCTCTCCTCCTACCTGTCCTCCACCAAAGAGTCTTTCATTGTTCCCTTCCATTGGTTATTCTCCTATTGCACTTGCTCAGTCTTCAATGTTTTTTGTTGGCCCCTCAATGTCTTGAACTAGTCCCTCAGTGTCTTCTACTGGTCCCTTAATATCATCTATTGGTTCCTCAATGTCTTCTACTAGTTCCTCAGTAATTTCTATTGTCCCTTCAATCCTTTTAGGACCCACAACTTCCTTCGTTTCATAGTTTGTTTGGAGAGAATGTTGATTCTTTGGCTTCTGAGAGCTTAGCATCTGAGAAGTTTCATCTTTTGATATAATCTCATCAATCAAGGTTTTTCTTCCTCCTCTTCCTTTGCCCTTGCCACCTATAGGATTAGTTTTCTTGCATCTTCTCATGCATTCTGCACATCTAAAAGAAAAACATTAATGCTTTTGAAATCTATGATTGCCTTCCCTGGCAACGACGCCAAAATGTTGGTAACTTTAATTGTTGATTAATTCAAACAACCAAGTGCTACATAAATTGTCAACCCAAGGAAGTCTGTTTATTTCAAAGGCAACTACACACTGTATGTGCTCAATCTCAAAAGTAGTAAAAGTTTTAGTAATAAATATACTAGTCACACCTTTCCCTAAACAAACTGAAGCTCTACTCTCAGTTACAACAAAAACAATCTATTGCAGATAAATATCAAAAAATGCTTAATTTCATTAAAAAGAGAAATCTAATGAAAGGAATCAATCTGAAAGGGAAAGCACTAGTTATGTTGTAACAGAGAATAGGACCCTATTCCCCAAGCAGGAATCTTCAGTACCTGTTTCTAATTACCATGCTTGCCAACTAACTATGTAAACTCAATTACCAATAAATAACTCATGGATTATCTGTAGATAAATTCGAGAAGGTAATGCAACAATCAATTGAAAAAACAGAGTTCAACAATAATGCGTAAGCAACATTCAGTAACAAAACTTTAACAAGGTATGGATAGAAAGCACACTTAGCACACTCCAGAAATGCAATGGGTGAATCTTGTGATTAAGGTGGGCCCTGTCCTTCTCACAAGATTCCTGAGGGAACAGGAACTAGAAAGGAATGTTCAGAACAATATTTTATTCATCTATCAATACGTCATGTTACAAAAAGATTCATTTTCTTTTCCTTCAACTAGACCTTCCCGTAGTCTGTCTGTCCCCTTCTAATGTAGATGTCTCCTCTTTTTAAAGAGGAGACATCTATTACAATTGATTACATTGTAAGTCCTATCTTTAACGCAGTATGCCAAGATAGGGTAATCAGGTTTCCCATTAACAAAATGTTGTTACAATGGTGATGGTACTGTTGACTTTGGAATGTGGTCATTACAGCCATTGTAGCAGCTCCTTCGATGATATCCTTTTGTTGCTGTCGAAACTAGAATGCAAAGCACAATTGTTTCAGCAATGGGATTTGCACATTGTTCTAACTATTTCAACAACATAAACTGTAATGATAACGCTGCAGTCTCTAGGCTATTTCAGCAATGTAGACTGCAATGATAAATTGTTTCAACAACTATCTGATTCAACGATTAACTATGAAGGTAATGTAATTATATGTAAAATAAATTAAACGTATAGTAATGAGAAAAAATATTGTATACCCTTGAAAAATGGATTAAAGCAATAACATGGACTTTAAATATAGGCTGGAAAAGGATGACATAATAGCAAAATATGTGGTCAAAAATGGAAAATGTAGGGTCCTAACAATATCAAGCTATCCATGGGAGAATATGTCTTGAATAGTCCAATTCTTTCCATTCCAATGGGGGGTGCAAATTTTGTACTAGGAGTCCAATGGCTACAATCTTTGGGTACGATAGCTTTTAATTTTGAATAACTTTTCTTAAAAAAATTTGGGTAGGAAAGGAAGTTGAATTAAGGGGTATCGCAAAGAAATCGTGAAATATAATCAATCTAACAACATGAAAAATCTTCTAAAGAGAGAAAAATGGGGCATAATTTCACAATTATGTTCACTAGAGGTTCCCACATCGAAATCATATATATCTTCAGATGTCCAAAACATTTTGGACAATCATTGCAAGGTATTTGAGACTCCCAAATGCATGTCACTTATTCGTGATCATGATCATGCTATTCATTTGACTCCAAGAAGTGTTCCCCCAAACATCAGGCCTTATAGATATACATATTCCCAAAAGAGTGAAATTGAAGATATGGTTGCAGAAATGTTGGAGGTTCATATAATTCAGCCTAGTCAAATTTCTTTCTTTGCTCCAGTAGTATTGTTACACAAGAAGGATATATCATGGTGCATGTTTCTAGATTATAGGAAGCTCAACAAGCTTCCAATTAAAGATAAATTTCCCATTCCTGTCACTGAAGAATTATTGGATGAATTACATGGAGCAATTTACTTCACCAGGTTGGATCTTTGTTTAGGATATCATCAAATTAGAATGAATACTGAAGACATTCCAAAAACAACATTTAGAACTCATGAGGGTCATTATGAATTTTTTTTCATGCCATTTGGCCTTATCAATGCAAATTCTACATTTCAAGGTTTGATGAATTCTATTTTCAAACCCTTAGAAAATTTGTGTTAGTATTTTTTGATGATATACTAATCTACAACAAGCGTTGGAAGGATCATGTTCAACACGTTGACAGGGTGCTCAAACTATTGGATGAGAAACAATTATATGCAAAAAGCTCCAAATGGTTCTTTGGAGTACAAGAGATGGAATATTTGGGTACTCAGTTAGCTAATAGCTCACCTTATCATCCTCAATCTGATGGGAAAATTGAGATTGTGAACAAATGTTTGGAAGGATATACTCATTTCTTTGTATCTGATAAACATACAGAATGGGTCAAGTGGTGGCCTCTAGCTGAATGGTGGTATAACACTTCCATCCATATTGCAAAAAAAATGACCCCATTTATGGTACTTTATGGATATCATCCATCGTCCATCACATCATCTTTAAAAGAAAATTTTAAGGTTCAATCAGTGGAAGATCACATCGAGTAGCAGCAACAAGTTCTCAAACTCTTAAAGGATAACCTCACTTTACAACAGAATAGAATGAAATAATAGGTAGATCAACATCGCAGTGAAAGAAGTTTTGATGTAGGTGACTAGCTATTTATACGACTACAACCATACAAACAAATGTCCCTCAAGAAAACTAAGAAGGATAATAAATTATCACTAAAGTATTATCATCTATACAAGATATTACAAAAGATAGGTACTATGGCATACAAATTAGAGCTTCCTGCATCTTCCTCAGTGCACTCAATTTTCCATGTTTCATGCTTAAAGAAGGTTATAGGTGAGAAGATCCCAGTTCAAATAGTATTGCCAAAATTTGATGAGGAACGAAAATCATATTCGAACCAGAATCAGTCACAAAAAAAATAAATTGATAGCTACAAAATCAATCAATTTTAGAGTATCTCATCAAGTGGAAGAACTTACTTGCTGAAGATTCCACATGGGAGGATCCGAATTATATACAGAAGCATGCGTAACTACTCACACATTGAGGACAACAATTTTTAAGGAGAGGGGCAAGTTAGGTCCTATACTACTAGTGTAACCCCTTATTGTTATTAATGCCACGCTCTTATTGTATTATTGTTCCCATATAGTCCCCATGTTGTTATTATTATGCCCCATAGAAGCCCATTATTGTTAATGTTGTGCCCTTACAATATTATTGTTATGTAGGCTTTGATTGTATTGAGACCCCTTAGACTTCTATATATAGAAAGGAGGTCTTTTCATTTGTATCACCCAAGAGTTTTTCATTTGTGTAATGTAAATGAGGTTTCCCTCTTGAAGAGGATGATTTTTAAGTCGTTGATCTATATTTGTTATAGCTCCAAATCTCACTCTTGATGTTTGTGATGCTGCACTCATGGCCTAGGGAAACCCCTCCTTCCAGACCTGGTCCAAATACTTAAAACAACTGTGTTTTACTCCCTATACGTGACATTGCCCTGAGCTAAATGCATTTTTACGCGGGTATGTGTATACCCAGCCCACGTATATGTCTTAAAACACTTAAAAAAATTAAATCTCCTTAATTCCGGGCAGAGATCACGGCTCTTACCTGTTGATTACCTATTAGTGCCCATGGCCCAACTGTTCCCAATGAATTCCCACCTAAAAAACTACTTTGGAAGAAGTATAAAAAGGCTTCAATGGGAAGGCCTAAGGGAGGAGAGAAGAGAGAGAAGATCACTCTGCTGAGATTATCCCTAACCAAGTTTGAAGATCCTTGTTCTTCCAGAACTTCCCCCATTACAGGAAACCTTTGTTTCCTTGAGTTATGATGTCTTACCATTAGTTAAGATATCCCTATGAGTTATGGAAGGAGCTTGTTGAAGGCTTGAGATTGGATGAATTCAGAGGATGGTTCTGCTTGGAGCCTGTGAAAGGAAGACTTGGGTGAAATCATTCCTTTCTGTACTTTAGTTATCTATAATTAAAGAAACGCTTGTCTTGTTCCTGATATAAATCTTCTTCATTTTTATGATATCAATGTCATGATTTACATATGAATGGTTGTTTTAATTGTATAACTACCTACATTTCAATACGATATGAAGATAATTTCTTTATGATGCTTGGTCCATATACTACTATGCTTACTTGAATTCATTGTTTGCAGGTTGAAAGATTGAAAGGAACTCCAAGAGGGTTTGGACCCTGGCTGGATCTACCCAAACGAAGGACCCCCAGGTGCTCCTCTCTTTGTGTAGTTTGTTTATATTAGCATCATGGTTGTGTGGAATGCTTGCTTTTCTTTATAGATAACCCTCGATCTGCTAGGGTATAAACCCAAGATCCTAGGGGACTTTGTCCCTTAACAATACTTTCTATCTTTTTGTGAGTTGGTTTCATAACACTAGTTTTAAAGATGGAATTTCACGTTCAATCGGAAAAACTGCCTGCAAACCATAGAGAAGTTGGAAGGGAGTAAAATATGTGGATGTTTTTGGGGTAGTATGGTATGCCCACAAGGTTGGGAAAAACATGGTATGTTAGTTTTCGTTATGAATATGAACTATCTATATGATCATGTTTGTCAAAACTTTATTGACAGCTTCGACTTGGCCATTTGCGTGTGGATAATAAGGTGTATAACTATTATGGTGAAGGCCAATCTATGCATATAGTTTAGTAATCATAAAATTATGAAAGTGTCTACCATGGTCTGTAACTATGGCCTATGGTACACCGAACCGAGTAATTACATGATTGAAAATGAAAATTGTTGTAGTCTCATTCTTGTTGTTTTATGTATGCATCGCCTCGGCCCATTCTGTAAAATAATCAACTAGAAGAATAATATGCTCAGGCCCCCTAGTCGAGTGAGGATTAAATGTAACCAACACATGACCCATTTTGCAAAGAGATCAACATCTATAATAGGGTGAAGAGGAGGTGGGGGTTCTTGCATCTTGTGATCATAAACTTGACAATTATGGCATTTTTGAACCATAATGATGCAATCCTTAAATATAGTTGACCAAACTAACTAGTGTGCAATATGTTTTGGGCAGTGGAATACCCATACATATGACCGCCAAACACTCTGGAATGGAAATCCTCAATGCTTTTTTAGCCTCTTAAAGAGTTAAACATTGTTAGAAAATGCTATCAGCACTGCGACGATAAAGAGTGTCTCTAATAATATTGTATTGTTGGGAGTAGAAAATGGGATGACGACGAGTTCAAGATAATTGAGACCTAAAAGTTTCATTCTGAAGATATATAATGATATATCTGTACTAGGGATCAGTTGTACTGATTATAAAGAGAGATTCATGAGCAAGAGAATCCTCTACAATTCTTTCAGTATCAATATAAGGAAAGTCACATAACAACTCAACAAAAGCTAATGATTTCTCTAATTTAGATCTTTCAAATTCTAAATCAACTTCTTCTAATATAACTATCCATTTTGAGTATTTTCCCCCTAGCAATTGTTTGGTGAGAATACACATCATAGGGTTGCAATCCTAAATGACAATTGCTTTTTGCAAAAGTATATAGTGACAAAAACATTGAAAAACTTGAACAACTACCAAGGGTAGTTTCTCCACATGTGCATACTTGATCGCAGTTTTAGTGATATTTCCAATTAGATAGTAAATCACATGTTCACTTTGAAACTCATCTTCTTGTACTAAAACCATGTCTATGGTGGCATGTGACACAACTAAATATAGAAAGTAATCCCAGTGATAATCAAGTGGATGTAATAGTGGTGCATGGGTCAACACATATTTTGATGCATCGAAATATTTTCAACAAGCTCATCCCAAATGAAAGGAATGCCTTCTTTCAAAATTCAGGTAAAACCCTAGGTCAATTCGACATAGTTATGAATGAATCTACGCAAAAAAAATTCTTTCCCTTACGAACTTTAGAGTTGACAAAGTGTAGAAGGAGCTAGCATGTTCAAAATTGCCTCTACCTTCAAAGGATAGACACGAATGCCTTCTTTTGAAACTATAAAACCTAGAATTCTGTTGGATTTTATGTTAAAACTGCATTTGTGTAGATTCAAACGAATGTTGTAATGCCTACATCTAATGAAAATTGCTTTCAAATGTGATGGATGATCCTGCTATTTCATCGAATGAGTCGGTAGGTCATCTAGGTAGGGTTGAACAATATGTTTGATATCATGAAATGTGTAATACATTTATCTTTGAAACATTGTGCCAACATTCTTCAAATAAAATGGAGGTTTACGATAACCAAATGTTCCCCATGGACAAATGAATGTAGTTTTATGCTAATTAGTAGGAAGATTCATGCATAAAAGAAAAATTTTCATTATCGACACAATCATCAATGATTTTATCGATATACAAGTCGGGTAATTGTCCTTTGGACAAGCTTTGTTAATATCCCTGTGAACGACACATATTGTAATGGTACCTTCTTTTTTACTAACTGGTGCAATGTTCAATACCCAATCAGTTAATGGAACACAGTAAATGAAACATGCTTTTAACAGTTTTCAACCTCAATGTTTATAGAAACAAATTTTTGCAGATGAATTAGATGCAATCTTTTCCTAACAAGTCTAGCATCTAGATAAGCCTTTATTTCAACGACTACAATACTATGGTCAATTCCTAGCATTTCTTTGTAAGACTAGGAAAAAATGTTGCGATATTCCTAAAATAGGTCTTTATATGTTGAAATTTCTTCCAAAGAACAAGAAGCACTGATATGAATATTTTTAGTAATCCCTGGTTTGACTAAGATGTTTATGGTCACTGTTGCTGATATATTTCCTAAATTCTTTTCAGATTTAGAATAAAGGATAGAAATCCAACATTCAGGATCATAATAATCTCACGTGAAAATATAGATGAAAAATCATTCTTGATTTTGTCAAGGCAAGGTAGGAAAGATGAGAGATGATGGTAATCTTCCCCGAGCATTTCATATAACATCATTACCTTCATAATCCCTTCATCAGTTATAAATTTTCCATCAAAAGGATCGACCATTGATATTGGTTCTAAATGAGACAAATGAGAATAATCATTGATGATCATATTCATCTGATCATTTTTAGATCTTAAGTTGGAAAAGGACTAAACTTGTTGATAAGCCAATTAAATGGACAAGAGGCATCTCAGTACCATATAATGCTAATTATAACTCTAAAGTCACTTTCCAAGGATCAGAAGACTCAGAAGTGCTTAATGTAATCATATTGACCTAGGCAACATTATGAGGAAATGTTTATGGAGGGAATGCAAAAGTTCCCATAAGTGATGAGTCTTTAAGAAGACTAGCACCAACATCTTCATAAATAGTAGTGAATTTTCCAACAAAAGGAATGCCACCAACAGAGTTAGGGTCTAAAGTATAATAGGGTAGCTGGTCTACTTTTGCATTTTTTCCTTTATCAGGAAACATAATCATTCGAAAAGATGAGGATACCACTACCAACATCAAATAAGTCCAACTTCAACCAATTAAAATGTTATCATCAAGTTGAGCATCAAAAACCTCAACTTCAATCGCAACTGTTTTACCCTCTAATTCTACAGGAAGATCGTTCAAAATTCCAGAAGGTCGAAAACCTATTCCATCAAAGGCCTTCAAAGTCGAGGGAGATTGATTGATTGTTGGAGACACTAAATATTTTCAATACGAAATAAACATAATGCATGTAGATGCTCCTTCATCAATCACTATTCAAAAAACTCATCTAACTTTGACAAAAACTAGTAGATGAATTTCCAGTTGATGTAGGAGTCGTGTTACATGACTTTTGAGATGAAAAACAATTAGATTTGAGTCCTAAGGATATACGTCTCCTCTATATGATAATAGTAATTTCCTTTGTGTTAGACAATTTTGAAGAACTTCAAGAGCCAACATTGTTGAAGGTGACATAGCCAGATCTTCAACAATGTTGTAATTATGAGAAACTCTAGCATGAGGATTAAAAGATGACTTTCGAAGAACACCTTTAGCAGGTGGTCAAATTATCATATCAGGATTCAATTTCTCAATACGCAAAGATTCAGAAGTAGGAGGAGAATATGTGGAGTTTATATCAGATAAACTAAAATCATCTCCATCTATAATAAGACTTTTTGATTCATAGTCTTTGGATATCATAGCTACCATAACTGGTGAATACATCATCATGGTGTCCACCGATGTGGAAGAGGAAGATGGTGTATGGGAGACCATATTACTATCTGAAGGACGCAAAGTATCCTCCAAAGAAATGGGAGTGGGTGAACCCTTAACAAATTTAAAGACTTCGATGTGATGAGCGCAGTCCTTGGTGTAATGATCTTCATCACAAATTAAACAAGTATAACGTGGTTTGTTATTTTCGTCAGAGGGTTCTTTCTTGTTTGAATTCTCCTTAGGGGAAGTTTTTATTTCATTTTACCTTTCTTTTCTCTTCGCCTCCATGTTTCTTATTCTTTCCAATAGATGAATCTATGAAATTAATTTCAAAAGTAATTTAAGGAGAAGGGTCTTCTTGGGGAGAATCAGGTAAAGCCAAAATATGAGTTTTCGTAGAATTTTTCTTTTTAGGCTTATATTGTTGGATAACAGAACCAATCACACCATCAGTGGTGTGTGATCCTTTAAAGGCTAGATTGGTTTGATGTTAGGATATTTCGACACATAGGAAATAGTTAAGTATAACTTGGTCTAGTGTAGAGTTAGGTAAAATGTGTTTCTTTACTATGTACATTTGTAACTTACAATCTGACGGTCATGATATGCTTGAGACTTGAAGTGATCTGATGGTTCATTCTCTCCTTGGTATTATCAACACTTGATCCGTGGCTTAACCCAGTTGGTCCATGATCTCTATTTAACGAGCATAGAGGGTCATTTGTAGGGTGACCATTCATGAGAGAATATTATGTGAATTTTCTTTGTTTTATTAATAAATTTCCTAAAGTGTTCATGTTGGCTTAGGCCATGGACTGTTTCCCTCTTTGAGGGTTTTAACCATGTCAAGAATATTGGTGTACTAATCTATGATCTATTTGTGAGTGATGTCCTTTGGTGTTCTATCTAAGGAACTTACCCTGTATATTCCTACATTTGACCTAGACGAGGTAGATCTAGAAATGTTTCATACAAAGTTCTAGTTTGAGTATAAGTGAGATCTAAGTACTAGGCAAGAGCAATAAGTGTTCTTCAGTTACAACACCACCCTTGGTAACATATTCAGTAGTTACTAGTAAAAGTGATTTTATGAACCATTCATCCAAAATATGGTCTGAAATATAAACTTTAACCAAACGATGTCTCTACCTCCATTCATGAATATGATCTGAAATGTGGGTTGACCTTTGACTATTTCAAAGAAGTTAAAATTTTGATACCATTATCATAATGAATGGGTATCTAAAAATGTGTCAAAACAATAGTGGCTATGACATTAAAAGTACTAAAAGAACCCCACAGTAACTCAACATACCACTTGCCTACCAAACTGGTTAAGTTTCATTGGAAAAGATGTAACATAATGGAATCTTTGATTAACAATTTCGATGCACACCAAAGATGATAAGGCATGACATGGTTTGATGGGTCTTCTCTGATTTACCTTCAAATTTTGACATGTCATTGGGTAAAATTGTAGGGATTTGCAACAGAAATGCTGGATAAAAAGTGGGATCATTTTTTAACCGAGGTAGGTCCCATAAATCGAAAGTTGCAATGAATGGTAACTAATAGTTAGGATCCCACTACAGATATTGATAGTCTTGAGGGAGGAATCCTATTCCTAGAGGAGGATACCCAAGATATCCTAGAATATACTAAGTAGTTTGAATTTGAATACCTCCTATATATCCAAGATGATCCATTCCATATTGCAGTTGAATAGGTACTTGAAAAGTAGGATGTGGTACAGTTGATTCTAGAAAGGAGGAACTTGACCCATTTGCCCCTAGATAAATTTTCTTTGAAAGGTTTTATTTTGTTATGGTTGACCCTAGAATACTTGAGTTTGAAAAGGTCGTCCTTACAAAAGCCGACTCTAAGGTTGACCTTGCAGAACCTTCCCTTCAAATGGAATTTTCACATATAGTATACTAGACTGCACCATAGGTATTTGGTGTATAGATATAATTTTAGAATGAGTTTGATAATAAGATACCTGATGAATAGTTTGATCATTTGGTTGTATCATTACTTTAGAAGTAATGGGAATAGTTTCCTATGATACTAATGTGATGCGATTTTGTGGTGAGGTCATAACTGGATTCTGAACAAATGTTTGCATAGCACACTGAATCAGGGTTTGTGGAGTACTCAGAACAAGTTGCTGCAATGGTTGTTGAACAAGTGTCGATGGATTACCCTAGAAATTTTTCTGAATGGGAAGGTCTTGAATAGGAATTTGATGGATAAGTTGTTCAACCAACTGAATAGGTTGATAATTAGGCACTTGAGGAGAAACTAGAAATGGTTGTTGGTTACATGATGAATTCCAAATAGTGTTCATCCTAGGGAATGAAGTACCATCAAAGGTTTGTGATACAATAGGTTAACCCAAACTGGCTTGAGGGACCTAAGCATAAATTGGATAATTTATGGTATGAGGTTGCCCTCCACCTATAGGATAAGTTTCAAATAAAGGTTGTTCTCCTCGGGAAGGATATGATGGTTTCCCCCCATGTGGGTAATCACTGCCTTTTGGGTTTCTTTGAGGATTACATGCATTGCCAGAAATCATGTTTTTATACCGGTCAGATGTCAAGCCCTTAAGTGTAGGATTAGTTCATGCAATTGACATATTTAAAGGTTGATTTGAGGGAGAAGCTTCTGAATATGTCCCAGAAAGAGATTGATATCCAAGGGGAATTGATGGGTCACCATATAAAGTTGATTATGGAGGGGTAAAAAACATAGAAGTATCTAACTACATGGTTCTAGAAATCGTTCTAGAATAATCAAAACCTGGTATGATAGAATAAGGAGTAGTCTATCATGCAATGCCTTGACCTAAAAATTTCAAAGGCGTAAAATAGCAAGGGTCGAGTAGAAAAGAGGAAAATGGAAGTTCTTAAAACTCAGTTTGTTCACTTGTTAAAACTGGTGTATTAGGTGATTCTTCCTCTTCATCAAAAGCAAGTTCTTCCATACTAATAACACCACAAGTTAGATTATCGATAATAAGGAGTTTTCTTCATGGTGATCGTGGAGGAGTAGAGGCTAAAGGAGCAGAAGGTGATTCAGTTCCAGAAACATCACACTTAAGTTATTCAATATCTGATTTAGTCAATTGAGAGTCTGTATTTTTTCTAATATCTAATTCTTATTGAAAAATTTATGTAACTATTGGATCAGTTACTTCTGAGTGTGATTCCAGTGTTTGAGGGTGATCATATTCAGATTCTATTACTTCAGGTCCTAGAATAGTATATGTTTCTAGTTGATTTACTTCAATTCCTATTACATCATATTCTAGAATAGTATAAGTTTCAGGTTCATCTCTAGTCCTGAATCCTTTTGATTTTGATTTTTTAGTTTTAATCTTTTCTAGTTGATGTTGGGCCTCCAAAATGTCTTCAAAATGACATCCACTTTCACCTTTATAGCCACCATTTCACTCACATGTCATAACTCCATAACCATATAACCTTTCATTAGCCACCATTTTCATTAATATATGGGTTAGGATCCTTATTTACCAAAGTTATTTATTTTATTTGTTTAAAGTGAATTTATGATTAAAAACTAGGAAACTAACATTGTTTAATGTATCTATATATGTGGCTTGAGTTTCAGGACTTGTGTAGCTCATTTGGAAGCTTCCAAGGCACCTTTATGTGGCCTCCAATGCTCAAATTCGAATTCCCTTGAATGGACATTTGGATAAAGGTCAAAGAAGGATATGTGTCCTATTTGGATTGTAACTCTATGAGGTGTCCCATCATTTCTTATTTGGATTAAAACTCTATGAGACACTTAGGGGATGTGTGTTTCATTATGACCTATTTGGTTATAACTATAGGTGATTTTAATGGATCTTCATTAAATAGGGTAGCCTCTTATGTTTTTTTATAAATAGGAGAGCCTTGTCCTTTGAAAGACATGTGTAAAGTTGGAGAAATGCTTATGTTTTTAATAGAGAATTTGGAGCTTATACTTGGATATTTGAAGATTTAGTTTTGCTTGCATATGGAGTTTCTTCACTTGCCATCCTCATACACCATTCGAATGGCCATCTAATGATTGTGAGATTTAATTGTTGATCCGGATTTAAACAGGAACACAACAAATTACACAGATAACCATATACACAAAGATGCAATGGAAATAATAATTCATTTCATTAATGTAAAATACTGAAATATGTTTACAAACAGAAATGGAAATAAACCAGCTAGGGCGATGGTAGCTTATCTCTGAGAAGAGATGTGGCGGCTACATGCCTCTGAACTGTGTTACAATGAGGTGCGAAGACCTATTTATTGTGGAGTAACAATGGAAAACCCTTAACATCCCAAAAACTAACCCTAGAAGATGAAACACCAAATTGTGGGCCCCGTTTGGGTAAATTGGTACATAAATTTCTCGGGGTCGTACCTTTCGCATACGATCTCTGTTTGACGCATACAATAGCTCATTAGAAAGATATACTTGAGAACTATAACTTTGGGAAGCGAAACATCGGTCCATGGTCCTTTGTTGCCCCTATATTTCCCAAAAGACGTTGTTTAGGGCCTCAAAACGGCTCCAGAACTTGAGGACCTGAAAAACTACTAAAAATAGTAAACTGTGCTACAATTTTGGAAACTCAAAAAACAGAAAGAGACAGTTGTGGAGGTCCAAATGGGATAGGTGGTTGGCCACCAACATCCACCTAGATCATTCCTCCACGCTTAGGAAGTAATGGTTCCCATTGCGTTGAGTTCCTCCCTGAGATGAGGAAGCTTCTGTTGAGCTGGGTCTCTGGTGAGCTATTCTACAATCTCTGATGTATTTAGAAATTGTGGGAAGCATGGTCGACGATGGTCCACATTGAACACTCGGTGCAAGCGAAGGAATGGAGGAATGTTGTGCTTCAAATCATTGTTTCCCGTAGCCTTGGTACTCATGTAAGGACCATGTCGGAGTGGTCTGAGTTTCTGATGGGTTCTGGTAAGGTGTTCTCTCTGCTGATGTAACCAAACTTTGTCACCCACCTAAAACTTGCGTGGTATCCCTGTGGGTTAGGAGAATTTTCTCCTGTGTTATGTCATGATTTTATCCCTTTGTTGTTGTTGCTGCGTGGAGGAATGCTTTGCGGGGGTCATGGATGTAGCAATGATCTTCCCCTTACTTTGGGAGTGAACCAAACAGAAAATGAATTTCCTAGTCTCGGAGATGAGCTTGCTGCCTTTCTTGGCAGTGATCAAAGAGGTGGTGGTAGGTGGGGCTACCTCCACTATCCTATATAATTAATTATCTAAAGAAATAATGACAACGTGAGGCCTTGACTCATAAACAACAAGTCACCTCCACAAGTATGGCTAGCCTAATAGTATATTGCAAACATCCAGAGGTGTAACATCACACAATACCTCTTCTGTGAAGGGATTGATGCTATAGGGAAGGCAGCACTGTTGGCGAACTTTGAGATCTTCTCCTTCATGAAGCCACCCAATACTGTATGGTTGTGGGTGTGGTATAGTCGGTAGGCCAAACCGCTTCATGACCTCTGCTGCAATGAGTTTCTTTTGGCTATCATTGTCAACAATAAATTGTAGTGGTGAACCCTTCACCCACATCTGTGAGTGGAAAAGACGTTCCCCCTCCTCTGGATCTTCATGTTCATTTTTCTGGATCTTGGCAGTGGCAACAGTGGCGCTGGGATCCGCATCAATGATCTACTTCCCTTTTCCATTCCCCTTGTCGGGTTTTGGCTCATGGTTAGAACATGCATCTGATTTGGAAGCCTTCAAATCGGCCGCCAGTGACTGCTTGGTTCGACACTCACTTTTGTTATGAGTGGGACTCTTGTGGAACTCACACGAATTTCCTGTGTCCTTCTTCGTCTTCGTGGTGTTGTTCTTTTCTTGTGCATTCAACACGTTGTCTTGGGTCAACCTCCCTTGGCTTTGTCCTTTGGTCTTTGGATTTGTAAATCCAATGTCTCGCTTCTTCTATTTGAACTTTTGCTAGATTTTGACAGTGTATCGGTATGTTGTGACAAGCGAGGATATGTTCAGGAGATCCATCTCTTCCTGGATGTATCTGTGCAGGCAGCCATAATATTTGAGTACCAGATGCAGCTCAGAGTCCTTGATACCCAATTGTGTGTGAAGGGTATGAAAAAATTTTGTGAACTCTGACACATCTTAGTCCTGTCCCTACCACAACATGGTCCATTTGATGTATTTGTCCTCATAACTTTTGACAGGGTAGTACTGCTCCTTGATGACATCCTGGAATGAATCCCAAGTGGGTGTAGCTGAAAATAGTGAGCCTATTCTTTCATCCTTCTGCTAGCAGTAGGCTTCCCACTAGTCCTCGACGTGGGGGGCTTCTTTGAGAAGAGTGAAAAAAATATTTTCCTGACTCGAAAATTCATGAACCAAAAACTAACCCTCTAGCATATTTAACCATTTATCTATGACATCTTCATCTATTTGACCCTCAAAGATGGGGATTACAAAATTAACTTGTACCTTAAATGGTGTGGCTGTTGGAAGTTGATGTGTCGCCTTTGGGTAGCCGCCAAAGGATTGATCTAGGTGGATCTCGGTGGCCACCTACCAAGTCCACCCGGACCTCCACCATTGTTTCTCTCAGTATTTTCAATTTCCTTAATTGTAGCACAACTTACTATTTTTAGCAATTTTTCGGGTCCTGAACTTCCAGAGCCATTTTGAGGCCCTAAACGCCATTTTTTGGGAAATCTAGGGGCAACATGGGTCCATGGACCGATGTTTCCCTTCCCAAAGTGGTAGTGCTTGGATAGATCTTTCTAACGAGCTATTGTACACATCAAACGGAGATCGTATGCCAAAGTTATGACCCCGCGAAGTTGATGTACGAATTTACCCAAACGGGGCCCACAATTTGGCGTTTCATCTTCTAGGGTTAGGTTTTGGAATATTAAGGGTTTTCCATTGTTTGTCGACAATAAATAGGCGTTCGAGCCTCATTGTAACACAGTTCAGAGGCATGTAGCCACCACATCTCTTCTCATAGATAAGCTATCATCGCCATAGCTGGTTTATTTCCATTACTATTTGTAAGCAAATTTCAGTATTTTACATTAATGAAATGAGGTATTATTTCAACTACATTTCTGTGTTTATGGTTATCTCTGTAATTTGTTGCATTCCTGTTTAAGTCTGGATCAGTGGTATCAGAGCGGTCTGCTTTTTCTATGTTTCTCTTTGCATGTCCCCAACGAGGTCAGGATATAAGGAGTTAGGGCTTGAACTGGTCGAACCTTTGCAAGACCAGCCTCGCAAATCCTGATGGCCTCCCATGGCAGATGAGAAGAAAGATAAGGGGGCAGGAGATCCTATAAAAATCTTACTCGAAGAAGCCCTCGAGCAACAATGGAACGCAATGATGGACAACTTTGCCCAGATCCTTCAGTGGCTACCCAGAAGCGACGCATCGGCTTCCAACAGCTACTCTAGAAACGCCACGCCCTTTAAGGTACAAGTTAATTTTGAAATCCCCATATTCGAGGGTCAGATAGACATAGATGCCGTAGATAAATGGTTAAATCTGCTAGAGGATTATTTTTCTGTTCATGAATTTTCAAGTTGGGAAAAGATTGTTTTCACTCTTCTCAAAGCAGCCCCCTACATCAAGGACTGGTGGGAAACCCACTGCGAGAAGAAGGATGAAAGTATCGGCTCACTATTTTCAGCTGCACCCACCTGGAATTCATTCCAGGATGCCATTAAGGAGTAGTACTACCCTGTCGAAAGCTATGAGGATGAATACATAAAGTGGACCATGTTGCGGCAGGGAAGGGACCAAGACGTGCTAGAGTTCACCAATCTTGTCCATACCCTTCGCACACAGTTGGGTATCAAGGATTCGGAGTAGCATTTGATACTTCAATACTGTGGCTGCCTGCACAAGTACATCAAGGAAGAAATAGAATTCCTGAACATCTACTTTCTTGGTACAGCATACCGATATGCCGTCAAGGTCGAGCAGAAGTTTAAACAAAAGAAGCGAGACTTTGGGTCTGCGAATCCAAAGCAAGGGAAAGGTGCCCCTAAACCATAGAACAAAGGACAAAGCCAAGGCGGGGTAACCCAAGACAACCCACCAAAGCTGCAAGCAGAGAACAGCACCGTGAAGCCGAAAAAGGAAACGAGAAAATGGTGTGAGTTCCATAAGAGCTCTACTCACAACACAAGTGAGTTTCGGGCCAAGCAGTCACTGGTGGCTGAGCTAAAGGTTTCAAATCATATGCATGTTCTCACTCTGCGTCAGAACCCGACAAGGGGAATGAAAAAGGGAAGTAGATCATTGATGTGGATCCCAACGCCACTGTTGCTACCGCCAAGATCCAGAAAAATGAACCCGAAGGTCCAAAGGAGGAGGAGCGCCTCTTCCACTCCTAGATGTGGGTAAAGGGCTCCCCACAATAGTTCATTATCAATAGTGGGAGCCAAAAGAACCTCATTTCGGCAGAGGTCATGAAGCGGTTGGGCTTACCGACCACAACACATCCACAACTGTACACCATCGGGTGGCTTCACCAAGGAGAGGATCTTCGCCTGAGCCAGCAGTGTCACCTTCCATACAACATCAAGCCCTTCACGGATGAGGTATTGTGTGACATTGCTCCCCTTGAAGTTTGTGATGTATTATTAGGACAACCATACTTGTGGAAGCGACATGCTATGTATGAATCAAGGCCTCGTGTTGTTATTATTACATTGAGAAATAAGTTTTACAGGATACCAGAGGTAGCACCTCCTACCGCCATCTCTTTGATTATTGCAAAACGATGCAGTAAGCTCATTTCCAAAACTGGGAAATTTTTTTTCCTGATGATACGCCCTCAAGGAAAGAAGAAGATGGTGTCCACAGCCTCCAGACAGGGCCCCTGCACACGACGACGACAGATGGACAAGGTCATGGAGGAGTACGAGGACATCTTCACCTCCCCCGCAAAGGCCATACATACCAGACACTCTTAGAGGGTCGGCATGTTCCTGATTTTCACCTCCAAGATGCCCTATTATGCCACCTAGGTCACCTCTGTGTTCCTTCAAGCGAGCGTGCCAAGATGATTTGGGAAGCACACTACAGTCGGGCTGCTGGGCATTTCGAGGTCGAGAAAACAATGGCAGTACTGCAAAAATATTTCTATTGGCTGAATCTTCGATAGGATGTTGGGAAGTACATCAGATCATGTATTGCCTGTGCCATTGCCAATTTAACCATCAAGAAGAAAGGCCTCTATATCCCACTGCCTGCCCCTAGTCGACCTTGGGAATCCATCTCCATGGATTGCATGTCAAGCCTTCCTTTCACTAAGCATGGAAATGACCGTGTTTTTTTTGTCGTCGACAGGTTCTCGAAGATGGCCATTATGGCGGCCTGCAAGAAGAATATCGCAGCAGAAGCCACTGCTAAACTCTTCTTTGAATGAGTGTGGGTGCACTTTGGGATCCCACAGTCTATCATCTTAGATCGGGACAGTCGATTCCTTAATACATTTTGGTCCAGTCTCTAGTCAAAGCTAGACACCAAACTCACTAAGTCCATAGCCTTCCATCCTCAAACTGATGGCCAAACAGAGGTTGTCAATAGGATTATTGTGCACATTCTGTGCATGTACAACTCAAAGCATCTACACACATGGGACGAGATCCTCCCCTATGTTCAGCACAGCTACAACCAAGCTCTTCACAGCTCGACTGGCCACAACCCTTTTCAGGTGGGCTTGGGATTCCAACCACTATGCCCCATTGATGTGGCCATGCGACTTGCAGCTACTCACATAGATTCGGCTCATGTCCAGTCCGAAACAAACAAGGCAACCAGCTTCATTGAGCACGTCCAACATATTCACAGGTAGGTTGATGACATTCTGGAGAAATCAACAGCTCACACCCACAGAATTAAATCTAGATTGCATGGAACAAGTTGTAACTGATCGGATCATGGACACATGCCAATAGAATATCCAACTATATCGAGTTGTCAAAGCAGGCCAACTCCTTCACCAAGGCAAGTGGCTCACCAGGGACCAAGTTCAGCAAAAGTTTCCTTGTCTCATGGAGGAACTCAACGCAATGGGGACCATTGCTTCCTAAGGGGGAGGAATGATCTAGGTGGCTCTTGGTGGCCACCTACCAAGTCCACTTGGAACCCCACCATTGTTTCTCTCACCATTTTCAATTTCCTTAATTGTAGCACAACTTACTATTTTTAGCAGTTTTTCGGGTCCTGAACTTCCGCAGCCGTTTTGAGGCCCTAGACGACGTTTTTTGGGAAATCTGGGGGCAACATGGGTCCACGGACTAATATTTTCCTTCCCAAAGTGGTAGTGCTCGGATAGATTTTTCTAATGAGCTATTGTACATGTCAAACGGAGATCGTATGCCAAAGTTACGACCCCGGGAAGTTTATGTACCAATTTACCCAAATGGGGCCCACAGTTTGGCGTTTCATCTTCTAGGGTTAGGTTTTGGACTGTTAAGGGTTTTCCATTGTTTCTCAACAATAAATAGGCTTTTGAGCCTCATTGTAACACAATTGAAAGGCATGTAGCCACTACATCTCTTCTCAGAGATAAGCTACCATCCCCCTAGCTGGTTTATTTCCATTACTGTTTGTAAGCAGATTTCAATATTTTACATTAATGAAATGAAGTATTATTTCCACTGCATATCTGTGTTTATGGTTATCTCTTTAATTTGTTGCATTCTTGTTTATGTCCGGATCAAGGATCTGAGCAAAGTTGTCCATCATCGTGTTCATTTATCACTCGAGGGCTTCTTCGAGCAAGATTTTGATAGGATCTCCTACCCCCTTGTCTTTCTTCTCATTCACCATGGGAGGCCATCGGGATTTGCGAGGCTGGTCTTGCAAAGGTTCGACCAGTTCAAGCCCTAACTCCTTATATCTCGACCTTGTTGGGGACATGCAAGAAAAACAGAGAAAAAGCATATTGCTCTGATACCACTGATCCAGATTTAAACAAGAACACAACAAATTATAGAGATAACCATATACACAAAGATGGAGTGGAAATAATATTTCATTTCATTAATGTAAAATACTAAAATATGCTCACAAAGAGAAATGGAAATAAACGAGCTAGGGCGATGGTAGCTTATCTATGAGAAGAGATTTGATGGCTACATGCCTATGAACTATGTTACAATGAGGCTCAAAGGACTATTTATTGTTGAGAAGCAATGGAAAACCTTAACATCCCAAAACCTAACCCTAGAAGATGAAACGCCAAATTGTGGGCCTCGTTTGGGTAAACTGGTACATCAATTTCCTGAGGTCGTAACTTTGGCATACGATCTCCGTTTAACAGGTACAATAGCTCCTTAGAAAGATCTATCCAAGAAATATAATTTTGGGAAGAGAAAATCATTGGTCCGTAGACCCATGTGGCCGCTAGATTTCCCGAAAAAACGTTGTTTAGGGCCTCAAAACAGCTCTAGAAGTTCAGGACCCAAAAAACTACTAAAAATAGTAAAATGTGCTACAATTTAGGAAACTGAAAGAACTAGAAGAGACAGTTGTGGGGGTCCAAATGGGATAAGTGAGTGGCCACCAACATCCACCTGGATCAATTGCTTTTATAGATTAAAGTTTATTTGCTTTCTTGGTATTAGTTTTAGAATGATGTGTAATTTTTGCTTTTCTAAAAACATATCAATAGGGAAGATTTATGTATTTTCTAATTGGATTAAGTTTGAGGCAAGGTCTCATAGTTATTTAGTTTCCTTTCATGTTCTGTTATTTACTTTCTTTGATCAAACTATAAATTCATTATATAATTGAATAAAGTATCAGGCCAAGAAGGTGACTTCAAATTGGTTGTTTGAATGTTCAACCTATGCAATCATTGAGCTTTAATTTTTCATGCTTTTATATTGGCTTTTAAGATTGTCATTTAATTGCATTAACTGATATTCCTAAAGATCATTTTAAGAAATTGATTTAATCATATTTCAAGATTGAATATTTAATACATGCAATCACTGAGTTTTTTTTTGCACACTTCAGTTTCTTTTCTAGGGGATTAGAAGTTAAAGTATAAATAGTTGTTTACACATCATCTCAAGAAGGTAACACTTCATAATTGAATGCTCAAGTAACTAAGAATACATTAGTTGTTTTTGATTTCATAGGTTAGTTGAATTTCATTTTCATTATTTAATTTCATAGATTAGATGAATTGGTTTTCATTATTTTGTAGTTAGATTAAACTAAACTGAAAGACAATTTCTAGCATGTACAATGCATGCATGCTTCACAAGTTTACGAAACCCTTGCATTGAAAAATTAAATGTCAGGCAATCACTTTGCCCCAACATTTTGGCATCGTTGTTGGGGAAGTGTGCATAGGAACTAACTTTCACTTTAGAGTGTATTTTATTTGATTTTTTTTTACTAACCATTTATGGACAAAGGATCTAGTATGCAACCCAAAGACTACATTGAGGAATGGTATCAAGAAGCGGTTATGCCACAATATTCATCAATTCTTCAAGAGATCCTTGCAGCAAATTGAAAGGTCAATTCAATTTTGCATATCCTTAGAAACAATCAAGTACATTTTTCAAGTTGGGATATGAGCATTTCGAAAATTCTAATATGTAAATGGCTTCATTGGAAGCATGAATATACTTAAAAAATTAAAAAAAATAACAGTTTTTAGATAGAAAGGAAAACTAAAAGTATATTAGTTTTTCAGGATAAATTTGATGTTTTATGGTGCAGTAAGAACCACCCATCCACTAACCCTTTGAAGGAAAAATTTGCAATAAAACAAATGGTTGAGAACAAGGAGCGCAAGTGAAGATCACGAAAGATAATTTAAGGTATGAGATCAGGCCTTCTCATTTTATTTTTGCAAAATTTACAAAAGAATCGATTGATAAAATCTTGACTATGCTAACAAAATAAATCTATTAAGTATGCTCTCCTTCTGCACTTCGTGTGACCTGGAGGATCAGAAAAAATAAATTGTTTTATTAGTATATCATAAAAATTATTTAGCTACAGAATGCAATTCTGCAGCTAATTTATGTTTTCATGATTTGATTTAATTCAATTTGACTTTTCAATAAAGTTAAAAAAAATAAATAAATAAAATCAAATGCATTTTCTTTATTAATAAATTGTTTTGTTTTAAATGAAATATATATGTATATATTTTTAATTCAAAAAGAAATGTAACATATACAATTTAAAAAAAAAAAAAGACAAAAAATAAAAATTTTGGCCCATGGACTTTGAAAAATATGATCTCTACAGAGATATCGGTCTTCAGAATGGCTACCTCTATCCTCAGTATAGACAGTGAAGCCGAGAATACTGAGATTTACCAAGAGGGATGAGAAGCTATGCTTTGCGTTGAGGGTCAAAGCCAAGGCTTTGAATATTCAGTCGGGAGCATAAGTTAGAGCTCATGGGATATTTTTTTGGTGTGATGGACAACACGTTGTACAGAGCCCAATTTTAGTCACCATAGAAAACAGTCCATTGAAGTTTCTTACCTCTATGTACTTGCAGGAATAATACTGATCTGGTCGGCCGAAGGGGTGTAATGAATTTGCTCCACAATATACGATGGGTGAGGTATCTTAACCTCCACAGTTTGGAGTGTCTCGACCTGCACATTCTGCACAGCATATTGGATCACCATTGTTAGACATGAATTTTATTGATGGATCACCATTGCGAGAAAACACAAAACTTAAAAACGTCAAGTTTGAAACACGAATTTTGGCCAAATGAGAATGAATTTTGGAAAACTGAGGCATGGGTTTTTCTCAAGATATACCAAATTAAATAACTAAGAAACAGTTTCCTCAATTTCGCAACTTTTTGAGAGAAATCTAAGATTCTTCGGGACACTATTTCACTATCTCCATGAAAAAAACGGATTTAGAATTTAATGCACAGATAGAAGTCGCGGCCATGCAAAAAGGATCAAATTCAATTTTGGATGTTATGGTTGTTTCAAAAATCAAGATTGTGATTTTTTGTCACTGGAATCCATGGATTTGCTGCCACATAAGAAAAACGTGTAAAAAGGAGTGACAAAGGAGGTTTAGGGATTTGCCTTGAGATTGCACTGAGGAAACTACTTGACGATGGTTGAGTAGTCTAGATTTGATCCAACTCTTTGAGAAGGTTGTGGAACTAAAGAAAAGAAGAGCATAGACACCATAAATAGAACACAACATGAGGTTGATTAGTAGTTTTTTTAAACAAAAGATGGAGATAAAGCCTAATGTTTTGTTGTGAAAGTATGAAATAACCACGTTATTATTTTTCACATATGGAAATATTTTATATATATATATGGAAAATTTTGTTTTTTTATTGCATTGTTCTTTTTTTAATGCTTATATGTTTGTAGTGTTTTGTTATATGTTATGATTTATTATGTGTTTTAATGTTTTATTAAGTTGATTTTTTTTAATAACATTTGTACATATAATGCTTGTAATGTTTGATTTTTGTTATGTTTTGTTATATTTTGTATTAATGGAATATAATGTTTGTGTATATAGTTTAAGTTTGTATAGGTGCTTTTCTTATTTTTTTTTAATACATATGTCATGTTGTGTGATCAGTATGCTTAATGTTTTGTTTTTCTATTTCATTTTTTTTTTTTTTTTGTAAATATTTCATTAGTTTTTTTTGAAGAAAATTGCCATTAAAAAAAAAAAAAAAAAAAAAAAAAAAAAAAAAATTCATACAAATTTTGACGCAAAAATTCATTTCATGACTGGAGAAAGTTGAGAAAAAAGTTATTGTGATGGCCCACTTAAACACACCTGTCGAAGCAAGAAAAAAAAAATAAAGAAAAAAATTGCTAATTTTTCTGAAAGAGGCATTGCAATTATCACTAGATTTTGGCTCCAGTAAACCACAAAATTGTTTCTTGCTCTTTGAATTCATTTTTGGTTATTTACTAACTTGGGTTGTTTGTTCAGGATTTTAGCTATAGAAACTGTGCACATTCTGCAGCTGGACAACGATTCAACAGCTAATCGACAATTTTTCAGTTGGAAAACAATTCTGCAACTATGCATTTAACTCAATCATTTATTTTTCAAACAATGCATTCTAACCATTTCATATGCTTACATTATCTTTCACTCTAGCATCATGTTCCCATGCCACATTTTACATGAAAATTTTCATTGTTTCATAAAAATTTCAAAACAGTGTAACTTTCTCATACGACATCAGAATTCAATGATTCAAGCGTCGTTGGAAATATATCAATGGGATATACAAAATTAGGAATCTATTCTCAGATTTTAAAACATTTAAGAATAAAAAATGTGTTGAAAAGAAACAACACGTAACTTGAGGCACTTCTTTCGACATAGGTATAAACTTTTGGTTTTCTTTCATGAACTTGTTTAATAGTATCGATTCTTATTTTTTTATGTAAATGGCATTAACAAAGAAATTGATCACCTCTCTAATTTGATAACTTTACAATCAATTGGAGAATAATTATTACTTTTTTACAGGTTCCGGGAGGAAGAACATATGACTATAAGAAAATAGTGTCTATCAAAGACCACATTTATTTCACAAGAAAATGATCAGAACAGCAACATAGATGAAATATCAATGCATGAGCACATGCTAATGCATATCAAATCCAATAGTTGCAAGCCTTTCAGATGCCAGTGTTTCCATTGCATCCATACTCCTTCAGCCAATAAAACCTTCATCTCATTTCCTTTGCAGCCGCATTGCATTTCACTTAAACAATCAATAAAATTATCATCTCATTTTCCTTCACTGCTCATTATTATTCATAGAAACTATACTTTCCTACCTTTCTTTCACTAACTCATAACCCATTTTCATAAAGACATTCAACTCGCTTACATGCTGATTTGTCCTTTTACTTTCCATTCACTTGACATGTTCCTTTTCGTTAAATAAACCTTGATCCATTGCAAAATTTTCCATTTATAGTCCTTCAAAACCATTGTTTCATGATCACGTTATATGATGGAGGATTCCTTAAGGCCTTCCTTCTAACAAGCCTTGGCCTATCAACATCGACACATTATCTAGGTCCAAGGCTAGATTCCTCATTAGTACCTTGAGGCTTGTATGCCTTAATGACAGACTCTCTCACCAACAATCATGGGAATACATCAATGTCCCTTGATTGTTCGATCTTGCAAGTGGCTTGACATCGACTCATTTATTTGCCCTTTGCAAGATGTACTTAGGTACCTTGGAACTCGTTGACATTAATAGGGAGTTTGCCTGGCATTGGTTAACGCCATTCATCAATGGTCGGTAATCTAATGACCTCTCTTCATGCTCGACACCGACACATTTATTCACATCATTAGAGTTATACCATCAGTTTTATAGTGATTGAAGACTATATCATTTCAGAATTTTATAGCAGATACAACAGATTTAGTAGCAGAAATAAAGAATCCACTTCACAACCTCATCCACCCTATATGCAACCAAGAAGCGGATGAATTCTACATTTCATTCCCTGATCCAAATGAAACCACACTCTTCAATTTCAATAACTCATGCACATTGAAGGTAAGTCAAGGTATGTGGTTTTCTAATTTTTAGTCATGCAATTCCTTAAAATATTGAAATTGTAACTTTGGAAAATTCTTCACTTCCTCTTTCACATTGTCATATCTTTAGTTGGGGGGAAGGGACATCATTTCTTATTCATATATCATGCACCATCACAAATTTTCATTTCACCCTAACATACTTGTGCTAATCAATGATGATTGCATTACGGTTCAAAAATTTATATGATTTGCAAATAATGCCTAAATTATTAGCACACTATATGGCTGATTTTAAATATGCATTCTTAAATATGTTTAATGAATCTCGCTGCAACAAAAATAAAAAAGGTATTGAAACACAATAACCAATACCAATTATAATTTGATTGAAACACAAGAACCAACCAAACATGTTGCAATTCAATGTATGACAAGGAATACTTTGCAAAAATAAATAAAATTGTCAAATGCAAAGTTTAAGGACATATCATATAAGCCAAGCTCATTCAAAAGCAAAGATGTTGCGAGCAGATAAAAGGAATTAATGCAAAATTTCCACAAGGACATGCAATTACTCTAGTTGGGGGGTATGTTGGGCCTCCAAAATGTCTTCAAAATGACATCCACTTTCACCTTTATCGCCACCATTTCACTTACATGTCGTAACTCCATAAACATATAACCTTTCATTAGCCATCATTTTCATAAGTATATGGGTTAGTATACTTATTTACCAAAGTTATTTATTTTATGTGTTTAAATTGAATTTATTATTAAAAACTAGGAAGTTAACATGGTTTCATGTATCTATATATGTGGCTTGAGTTTCATGACATGTGTAGCTCATTTGGAAGCTTCCAAGGCACCCTTATGTCACCTCAAATGCTCAAATTCAAATTCCCTTGAAAGGAGATTTGGATAAAGGTGAAAGAAGGATATGTGTCCTATTTGGATTATAACTCTATGAGGTGTCTCATCATTTCTTATTTGGATTAGAACTCTATTAAACACTTAGGGGATATGTGTCTCATTATGAGCTATTTGGTTGTAACTATATGAGATTTTAGTGGATCTTTATTAAATAGGGTAGCCTCTTATGTTTTTGTATAAATAAGAGAGACTTCTCCTTTGAAAGGTATGTGTAAAGTTGGAGGAATTCTCATGTTTTTAATAGAGAATTTGGAGCTTATACTTGGAGATTTGAAAATTTAGTTTTTCTTGCATATGGAGCTTCTTCACTTGCCGTCCTCATACACCATTGGAATGGCCATCTAGTGATTGTGAGATTTAATTACTTTTACATATTAAAGTTTATTTGCTTTCTTAGTATCAGTTTTAGAATGACTATGTAATCTTTGCTTTTCTAAAAACATTTCAATAGGGCAGATATATGTATTTTCTAATTAGATTAAGTTTTAGGCAAGGGCTCATAGTTATTTAGTTTCCTTTCATGTTTTGTATTTACTTTTTTAGATCAAACTATCAATTCATTGTATGATTGAATAAAGGATCAGGCCAAGAAGGCAACTTCAAATTGGGTGATTGAATGTTCAACCTATGCAATCATTGAGCTTTACTTTTTCATGTTTTTATATTTTCTTTTGAGATCCTCATTTAATTGCATTAATTGATATTCCTAAAGATCATTTTAAGAAATTGATTTAATCATATTTCAAGATTGAATGATTGAATATTTAATGCATGCAATTACTGAGTTATTTTCTGCACATCTTACTTGCTTTTCTAGGACATCAGAAGTTAAAGTATAAATAGTTGCTACACATCATATCAAGAAGGTAACACTTCATAACTGAATGTTGGAGTAACTAAGTATAGATTATTTGTTTTTGATTTCATAGGTTAGTTGAATTTCGTTTTCATTATTTGATTTCATAGATTAGATGAACTGGTTTTTATTATTTTGTAGTTAGATTGAACTAAACTAAAAGACAGTTTCTAGCACATATAGTGCATGCATGCTTCACAAGTTTATGAAACCCCTAGGTTGCCAAATTAAATGATAGGCAACCACTTTGCCCCAACAGCTGACTCAACGTAAATTCAGGGGGTTGGCCCAACATTCTATGTAATTGTCTCAGTAATTTAGCCATGAGGAATTTTTGAGTTAATAATTGACACAATATCAAAATTACACCTAAAGTCTCTAGAAAGTGAAAAACAAACAAAGTAACAGACACTAATAAATCTAGGAATTCAAACCATATAAACTCACCTTTCGCAAAGATCAATATTTACTAGTTGGTGATGAAATCCAGCATCGCAGAGATCAAAGTGATTTTTTTTTATAGATATGAGCGTTTGGAACTAGTTGCCCTGATAACTTGCTTAATGAAACGGTATGGTGCAAATAACTTTCCTTTTGCGATCTCAAGAAAAGATTACCCTACGAAAATTCCAAGTGAGTCTAGTTAACATTTTTCTAGATACAACGAGAACTTCCCTCTACCATCACCTTAGGTAGAGCCCTAGGATTACGGTCACTAAGTTTACCAACTACAACAATATTACCTGGGGGGATAGTCATAAATTAGACGTACACGAAAGGAAGAGTAACAAATCTCAATCCCCTTGAAAGCTCCTCAACATGGTTAATTGAAGGTTTACTTTCAAGTGATCCAAAATACCTTTCGGTATTCTTTTAATACGTACAAATCGCTCTATCATGGCCAAGGAAGTGGGTATGGTCACTTCACCAGATTCAACATGATATCATTCTTAGATCATATATAAGAAGAGATTCCAAAAGAAAAGCTGAAATAATTGGATTTCTCTTCCTAAAGGAAGATTTTATTTGTTTATTTGTAGATTTGGAAAGTTTATTTCCTTCCCTGTTCCAAAGACCTACACTTAAGCTACTTTAGGTGGTAAGAGCCCTAAAAAATGTAAAATACTAATTGATTTTATTTAACGATGTGTTATTAATCTATTATTTAATCAATAGGTAAACGAATGTGAAATTGATGGTATTATGACTTGACCCAAAAATCTAATGCATCAAATATGAAATTTGAAATCTCTTCATTTCAATGAATTCTAGCTAGAGTAAGTAAGAGGCTATTCTTTAAAATATTAACTATAGAATGTACCACTTCTAAATTTTTCAATGCAATTCAAAGCTCTAAATTGCAAACCACGCAATGTAATAAATGCACAATTTTCTTGAAAACTATGCAAATGTAATCTATGCACAATTTTTTTCATGAATTGAGAATTCTAGCCATGCAAATTTAATCTATGCAATACAATTCTTAAAAACAAATAGAATATGATTAAAGGAAATCAGGTGAACATTCCAAAGATAAAAAATAATAACACCCAAAGACGATTAACGCTCAAACACAATTTTTAAGAAACTGAGACAAATCATTGAGCAATGACCAAAGGTTTTCAAATTAAAAACACCCAATGAAATCCTTAAAATGAAAAATGCTTGAATGAATGTTATGAAATCAACATTTAAAGTGTAATTTTGATTAAACTTCAGTACTGGAATAAAAATGACTTATGTTTTCAATGAAACACAAGAACCACATGTCATAAAAACACTAATTCTTGAGAAACCCTAATTTGTGATTAAGCTAAAACAATTCATCACGAATAAGAAATATTGATAATGGATCTGGTATATTTTACAAAAAAGACAAGAATACAATAATCTTGAAGACAACCTATCTCTTTTCTATCTATCACCAAACAAGCCAGACAAAACCCTAATAAAATTTTCAAAAACGATTAATTCCCAAAAATACGTCACAAAGCACTCAAACAAGTTTAGAAAAGGAATGGAAAGTCAAAACAAATATGATGACACTTTCAGAAATCAAAATTTAGACCCTGGGTAGAGGAATTTGTTTTTTCCAAATTCTAGGAAATGTGCAGGTAAGGAGTGTAAACTAGTGTGCATGCGCAAGTTGCTTAATGCATAAATTACACATATTTTCACTCTGTATATGAATAGAAATCACACGAGTATGGAAAATCCAAGAAAAATAAAAAGAAAGCAATTAAAGAAAAAATATTTGAAAGACCATAAATATGCTAAGACTCAGTCCCAACTAGACAAATAATATTGGAAAGAAAAACCAAAAAAAGAGAAAAGAACAATAGTGTTCCCTAGTATCATCGCCAATTTGTTAGGCGAATAAATCCCTCTTTCTGACAAGAGATATCTCCCTAGATCTTAAAGGAAACTAGAAACAAATAGGCAATTAAATAGCTCTTTCCCTAAGAATACCTCGTTTGAATTATGAGTGTAAAATATGGTGAATAAGGCTCTCACCTATTTGCGAAATTGTTGATGAAGATCCACACTTGTCTTGATGTAGCTTCTCAATGATTTAAAATACCTTCAACCACAAACATAAGAAATATCAAAGAGATATGAAGCATAACAATTCAAACAAGCTTAATCTAATGATAAGCAAGATTAGAGATTGAAATTTCCTTAGTGAATATCTAAAGAACTAGAAGCCATTCATCATTTTAGTAATATAATACAATGGAAAAAAGGATTCATTTGTATTAATTCAGGGATAAAGAACAACCTTACAACCTTTACCTTGATGTCATGAGGTTCGTCCCAAATGCCTCCAACCGTTTCCTTAGATGATAAGCCTTCCAATCTCAATTCAACAGAATAAGTCTATCTTTTTTTACTTGCTCTATCCCTCTACCCTTTCGTCAATTTATAGGCTAAGAGGAATGAATTTCAAATCTAGAAGAGGAATATGAGACCCCCTAATTGGGGGATTAGGATTCCTTTAGGAAAGTGAATTATGCCCATCATCTGAGGGGTTTGGCTCCAATAGATATGACCTGGGAGCTTTCAGTTGGTATATGTTTGCCCAACAATGCTTCTAGATATCAATTTTTATTTTTAATTTTCTTTGATTCACATATGTGGTCTATAGTACAACGAATGTGCATAAACTTCTAGGAAAAGTATGAAGGTCATACTTAACAAGGTATACAATCCATTTCCCCCCAAATTCTCATCTTCTTCAAGGGATTTTTGATTTTTTTACCTCTAAGGGATTTCAACAGAACATGCTTATGGATGGTAAGAAATCCATTTATATTGATCAAGTTTCATCATGACAAAATAATGTGCAAGAAGCACCCACTAGAAGGGATCTCCAACCCCCTATTATGATTTATCGAAACCCACGGGAAGGGATTTCCTACCCCCTGATCTAATTTACTAGATAGCACTGGAAGGAAACTTCAACTCCCTTACTAAAGGCTCCAACCCTCAGCATTTTTGTGGACCACGTTTCATAAATTTTCACTGGATCCACCTGATACAAAACATCAAAACTTGTAGACCAGTTTTGATCAAATTTTTTGAATAAACCCACTACCTTCCTTTAATCCCAATACCAAATATCAAAATTGAAATTTATCACTATAGAAAATCACTCAATCATTAAACCAACTGAACCAACCAATCACTAAGCCAACTGAGACCCAAATCCATCAACTTATTCTCAAACAACTAATCAAGTTAGATCAATGTAAACAAAATACAAATATTGAACCCAAACACTCCATCAACTCACTAAACCAACTGAAAAACTTGATCAATAAAATGTCAAAATATATACTCTACTTTACTCTGGAAAATATTTGTGTATATGTGACTTCCTTGAAACATACTTGTGTACAAATCTCAATACATTGAACCCTGAAACTGAATCACTTTCATTCTGAAATAAACATTGAGTTACACCCCGAATCACTAAATTACTCTCAAATAATCACAAGATCGTCAAATATCTTCAATCACATACATCTAACAACATTATCATTCTTCAATCAATCAATTCAAATTCAATCATCATGGTTAAGCCAATATCATCAAGTAATACTTCATTGCAAAACAACACAAACACATCAAGACTGATTAGATTAATCAAACTTCTTATTCAAAAAAATCCTAGATTATATACGTGCTTTCCAAAAAACACTTAAGCATTAATTTCATGTATGTACATGCCTTTTAGGTTATAAAACCCACATACATATATGTAACTATGGACTTATAGCTTTGTTGCACATCATACCTTCAGAACAAATCCATCTCTCAACATACATAATAAAACCTGCTTTAGACATAAATATTACAAATAAAATCAATCCATTTTAAATATGGTTATTTCATATCTATTGGATCTGATCTGTCATCAAATTCTCGAGTGCATAATTAGCTTCAGATTAAATAATTTATTAATAGCCCATTACTTGCACACTTGCTTCAAATCTAACTATTCATGAAATATTCATCACTTGCACACACAAACACTTTGATCTTAATATTCTTATATAACTTAGGCCTTATCCAATACCACAGGCCAAATGCTTAGTAATTCCAATGGTATTCTTAGACGATATCAAATATTCATTTCCACGCTCATTACTATTGGTCAATACCATGGTAAATACCCCTCGTATTTAGAATACCATGGTGCGGAAACTTTATGTGACTTTTCTTTACAAAACCTACGTACACACGACTTTGCTTCACAAAACCTGCGATTACTTGAATTTTCTTCACAAAACCTTCGTATATATGCCACTTTTCTTGACAAAACCTACTTTTCTTAATAGAACCTAGGTATACTTATTCAAAATTCATATTTATCATTCCTTTGTCTTTGAACCAATATTCCTTTGTCCAATATTTTTGTCACATCTATACTGGGTTGAATACTCATCTGGCTACCATCATGTTGACATGTTTATTAAGTAGGTTTCCATCAAGGACAACACATTTTTCACAATGCCAACAATTACAAGCTTAGTTTCCCTACCAACACATAAGATCTTGACCCGTGACTATTCTTGCAACTATTTTATTGTGAAGTCTCAAAGAGTGACAAGTCTCAAAGATGAGATATTTCTAATCCCATATCCAATGATGTATTAACTTTGTAACATCAATTTATCCCTTTCTCAATGTTATAATTCCATTTGAGCTTTTGATTGATATCCATTCAAAAATATTTGTACCAACTTTGTGCCACTAATTGTTGTGATATACTAAATTATCATATGTTATTTTTTAGAATTATTTACCCTAGCTTGAATCTAATTTTAATTGCTAATTATGATGTAATTAATTATTTTAATCTACCAAAAGACCCCATTAAATCATTTTGTGTGACAACAAAAATATTTAATTAAATTATATGAAATATTTTCTATAGAAGATCATGTTGACAAGAAACCATAAAATCATGATGTAATCTTCCATGAGGACTACAATGGTGGAATCCCATGAGGTAACTGAAATAACACCATTTCAAAGAAAGAAAAATGAATAGAAGAATGCATAAGGTTTGCACCACAAGTACATGAGAGGAGAAGAAATGCTTGATAAAGAAATAATAGAGAATAGAATGAGGTTTCAAGCAGAAGAGGGAATGTGATTGTAGTGTTCCATTGTTTGTTCCACATATGCAAGGAAATTTCACTGCTACCATCAATTTCAAAAGTAAGATTGTGTTACGAATAGGAAAGAAAAAATCACAAGAAGAAATGGAAATAAAAGGTTCTTTAATTATTTTATTAGCTTTTATGTTTATTTTCCCTAAATTATGTATCACAAGAAAAACACAAAAATAAAAGGTTATTTAATTGTCTTCTAGACTTGTATGTTTATTTTTTTAGAAATCACTATCACAAAAAAAACACAATAAAAGGTCCTTTTATTATGGTATATTGACTTGAAGGGATTACACCCCACCTGCCAAAATAGTAGAGCCTAACCATGAAGGTGGTGAGGCGAATTGACCCCGTGATGTTACAATGGTGAGGTACTTACCAATAGGAACTATACCAATCGAGCTAACCCTTAGGGCTTAGCTTTCATCATTACCATCCTAGATCCATCTAACTTTGGATCTATTATGGGCTGAGAGGGATCAATTCCTCGATATCTAAACCTTTCCTCTAATCATCAATCCAAAGTTATTAAATCTATTAATATTAGATTTAATAATAATAATAATATTAATACTATATTTAGAGATGTTTTTACATGGTGTGATTACACAATTTATAATGAAACTACATCAAATTAATAGCTTCAAATATTACAACTTTGATGTGGAAATATTGATGTCTTAAAATATTTTGAAAGACTATTAAAATACCCAAGGATCAGACTGCAAAGTTAAATAATCCTTCTACCAAGAGATCACAAGATGAAGACAAAGAGAAAAAAAATTCATTTCTTGAGAAAATGAGCTACACATGAGCCTAATTTATAGGAAAAATTTAGGCTTCCTGTGATAGCCAGAAGATAAGACTGATGACTCAATAGATAAGGATAACACTGAAAATGTAGCTGATAAGATCGCTATGTAAGCTTACAAGTTTCAATATTTATTGGAACTCTAAGAACCCCCCTTAAGTGAAATATAGGGAGGAAAATAAAGAAAAAATAACACAAAGAATAGGTCCCAACATTTAGGACTTTTGTAGGAATTTACAGGGTAAGTTCCTCAGATAGAATACCAAAGGGCACCACTCACAAACAGATCATAGATCAATACACTAGTATACTTGATGTGGTTAAAACCCTCAAAGAGGGAAATAGTCCATGGCCTCAGCCAATGCGACCAATTCAAGCACTTTATTAATAAAAGAAAAAAAAAATTACATAAGCTTCTCTCATGAACGATCACCCTACAAACGACCCTCTATGCTCTTTAAATAGAGATCATAGACCAATCGGGTGTTAAGCCATGGATCAAGTGTCAGTAATACAGAGGAGAGAATGAATTGTCAGATCACTTCATGTCTAGAACATACCGTGACCGTCGGATTTTAAGTTACAAATGTACATAATAAAGAAACAAACTTTACCTAACTCTACACTAGACCAAGTTATACTTTACTATTTCCTATGTGATGGGATATCCTAACATCCCCCCTTAAGAACAACTTGGAATAGGATTGAAGGATGTACAAATATGACATAATAGGAGAAGGAAGGAGGTATTAGATCCTATCCCCCTTGTTGGACATCTAATCCTCAATGGGTTAGTGTGGAAGCTGAATAGACAAAAAGAAGTCCAAGAGACTTTGGGATGTGAAACCCAATGGTCAAACAATGTACTATAAATGTATATCACTTGTTAATAAAAGATGTATTCTCATGTTTTATCTTTCCTATTTATTGTTTCCCATCTGTGTTTAACATGGTATCAGAGCTATGATGTGTGGCCTTCTCCCACCATTAGTTGGGTGGTCTTCTTCAAGCTAGATGCTCTGCCATTGTGCACTATTTTAGTTGTCCTCTCTGCCTTTTACACTATCCTTCTTGCAAAAATGTTACATTTACCTCACAGTGAATCTTGTCAGCTACATTGTAGTCATGATTTTCTTCCCATATTCTGCATTTCTGCAGCCTGACATATCTGACCTCTGCGTCCATCCCTTTAGGAGTAACAGAAATATTTCTCTACAAAAATGTGCATACGTTATTTTTCTGGTGTCAATACAATCACTTAGGCCAAAATACCTCCACAATTCTTGCGTTATCGATGCTCCCATATATGTTTTACGCTGCCCATATATTTACACTCAATAATTATTGTCATTGTTTAACACAACTCCGTTGTTTAATGCTGCTCCAATAGAGGTATATATCAATGTTGTCCATATTCATTTAAACATTTATGTTGCTCCATTTATGCTATTCACCTCTGCCATTTCAAAATGACTGCTACCTCTCAGTGATGGCTTTAGATTGCCACCTTCTAACTCTTAGCAAGTGCCCCATGCCCCGGATATGTTTTTAGAAGTGCTCGATTTTTTTTTTATCTCAGGAATGACTACAACTCTGTATAGTTGTTTTATAGCACCTGCATCTTCCTATTGAGTATTGGAACTATTATTTGAATGATTCAAATGATACAAACCTCACTTGAAGTCTTTCCATGAGTGGGATGGACACTAACATCTGCAATGATGGACTCTAAGCATGGATGTTCACTTTTTGATATTGGGTTTATTCCTAAAACCTTCATTTATTTACAGAGGCTATTAAAATGTCAGGCCACGTAGTTCTCAGTTATCAGATGTAGGGTTGAAAGATGCATTTATCATATCTTTTAATAAGTCTGAATTAATTGATGCCACTAGAAAAGGTAGCATTGCTCAATTCATTAACCATTCTTGTGAACCAAATTGTGAAACTCAAAAGTGGACAGTCCTTGGAGAAGGTCGGGCTAGAATTTTTGCAAAGCAGGACATCCCTTGTGGTACAGAGTTATCATATGATTATAAGTTTGAGTGGTATGGTGGTGTCAAGGTTCGATGTCTATGTGGAGCACCATCTTGTTTTGGATTTCTTGGGGCAAAGTCTCGTGGTTTTCAGAATGATGCTTATCTATGGGAAGACAATGATGAAAGGTTCTCCATAGAAAATGTCCCATTTTATGACTCTGATGAGGATGAACCACTGTCCAATTTCTTGAAATGAGTAAAGGTGTGCAAGAAACAAAAAATGGCAGCTGCAAAAAGGCATTCTATTTAGACGCAAAAATGTTCTTTGGATGTCACCGCGTGGGGGTCATCACTCAAGGAGTCCTGTCAGTAGAAGATACTAAACGGTGAGATCTATAACAGCTGGTAGTTGATTTGAGTTATTACTAGTTTGCGCGTGACTGATTGAGTTGGTTTTGGTATCTGGTATGTATTATTTCATAATGCATATTATCAGCCTGTTAATCTGTACTAAAGGATAATGTAATTAAAGCACTTTGAATAGTTACGCGTTGAGGGTGAGATCCTTCATCTGTAAGTGTGACATGAAAGAAAATCTATCTTTCAGAAACTGTTGCACTTCGTATTTCCCTTAATTCTTGTACAGTTGTAATTGCTTATTAGCAAATGTTAAGTGCTATATATACCTCAGTTCAGTGCATTTTACAGTTATGTAGTCTCGGGTATGGACATTTGTTGTCCAGTTGAATTTGCTGACCAGTCATATCAGATGTATATTTTTTCCCGTTAGGAGTAAAATTTTGCAGCAGAAGTTTTTGTTACAACATCCATCCAGTGTATTAGCAGTTTATTTCAGTGTCCGTATGATGTCTCCTTCAAGCAGTTCATTTCAGTCATCGTGTGTTGGAATGGTGTTGTATTGAACTATTGATGCATTGAACCCATGACCATTGTGCAAATAATTTGAGACATGTGATATGCTTCGGTGATATGACACAGAAGATTCTAATGAGAAGGTTGCTTTAATTGTTGGGGTGATATCAGTGTTATATGCACTAGATTGTCTGCTATTTATTTCCAAAAAAGATTTAGATTTATGAGTGTTTTTCTTGTTGTTTTCCTCATCGCAATACAGTAAAGGACAAGCACATGTATAAATTCTAGCATGTGCTAACTTGAAGTGCTTTCAGTTTCCTTCAAATACTTGAAATATGAATCCATTAAATTAAGGAGAAAGGGAATTATTTCAAAGGGGACAAGATTGTTTTATATCGACCCTGCTGCAAGTGTCTACATATTTCTTTCTAGAGAATTCAGGTGCTTAAAATTGTTCTCATTATTATGCATTTTTCTTGGCACTCTTGAACTAGAGAAAATGGGGAAGGATTATGAAGCATTAGAGTTTTTGAAAATTCTGATACAGTCTACTACTAATAACAGTAAAAATCAAAAAATCCTCTCTAGCTAACATTAGAATTTGTCTGCAAAATGCACAAGAGAAGATAGAATTTTTGCAGCTCAAAACTCAGCTACAGCAAGAAGAATTAAAATAGAGGACTCATCATTCTGAACCTGTTTCTATTCAGAAGATTGAAATAGACTCCCATACAACAGTAGTTGTACATGTAGATGCAAAAACTCAGTCTGCACTTCCCAGGCCCATCATCAGACCTTGGGAACAACTTGTCCATAACAAACATAAAACTAGTCTTGGATATGACAAGGACTTGCCCTTTCATATTCCAGACTACTCCAAACCAATCCAATTTCAAAGTGCTGGATTCATTCATGATAGTTCACCTGCTCCTCATGACATTTCACCTCCAGTTGTTCGAGATTCTGCCTATCTTCCACAACAACTACAACAGATTGTGAAATTCCAACAGTGTGATCAAGTTCGCCATCTAGAAGATCATTGTTTTGATCTTCCAAGTAAGCATTGTCATAAAACCACCTATTATTCACACAGATGCTTCAAAAACAAACATCCTGCAAGAACAAAGATTCATCTCGTATGGATCGCTTCTTGGAAATGGGCATCAACAGCCAAGAAGATATTCTAATCATATGTCAGAACTTGTTCCAGAATATTGAACAATCTTGCGGGGTGAGACCTCCCTTTTATGTGGGGTGAGACCTCCCTTTTATGATTGAAGGTTTCCATCTTCAAAACAATAGTTAAAATTCCTCTAACAGAAGACTTCAGCTTATTGACAGTTTTGGAAGAGTTCTGGGAATTGCACTAACAATTCCAGTGTTGGTGCTCATCCTTAAACCACCACCCTTTATACCAACATTTCAGAGAGCACATTCAGCCTAGTGCTGCCATGCATGTTTGCACATTTTGTATTACAACTCTCTTCTTGGAATCATACATAAGCCTTCAGATTAAGGGTGGGAATGTTGGACACTTAATCCTCAATGGGTTAGTGTGGAAGCCAAATAGACAAAAAGAAGTCCAAAAGACCTTTGGATGTGAAACCTAATGGTCAAACAATGTACTATAAATGTATATTAGTTGTTAATAAAAGATTTATTCTCATGTTTTATCTTTCCTATCTTTTGTTTCCCATGTGTGTTTAACACCCCTTAGTGACAATTTCCTAAACTCCAACCATAAATCGAAGTTTAGTAAACTTCGCCTCTATGAGAGCCTTTGTGAAGATGCCTGCAAATTGATCATCAGTTGAACAATATTGCACTTGAAGAACATGGTCATGAATGAGATTTCTGATGATGTGCATGTGTAGTTCAATGTTTTTTTGTGCTTATGTTGGACTGGATCTTTGCATATTTGAATGGAACTTTGATTATCACACCAAAGTGTAGTTGAATGTTGCTGCTGAAATCCAAACTCTGATAGGATCTGACGAAGCTATAGGGCTTCCTTACTAGCTTCTATTGTGCCACGATACTTTGCTTTTTTTGAAGGAAGAAAAATGACGCTTTATTTCTTGCAAGCCCATGTAATAGGTCCAAAATCAAGAGTGAAGACATAACCTACAGTAAACTTTTGATCATCAAGGTCACCAGCCCAATCCAAATCAATGAAACCAACCAATAAAGGAGATGCTTGTACACTGTAATGAATCCCAAACTGAATTGTACTTCCAACATAACGAAGTATTATTTTAGCTTCGTTCCAATGACTTTCATGTGGGTTTTGCATACACTCAGCAATTACGCCAACAACAAAGGAAAGGTCAAGATGGGTATGGGTGAGATACAAAGGTTTTCCTACAAGCTGATGGTATAAGGTAGCATCAACTTCAGGGAAAGTATAAGTCACTAAAATTTTGGCTCCAGACTAAAAGGGAGAAGGGACTAGCTTACAGTCATCGATGTGAAAGTGGCTTAGAAAATCACAAGCATGCTTGGACTGGTAAAGGGAAATACCTTCCTTGGATTGCAAGACTTGAAGACCAAGAAAATAATGCAAGTGTCCTAAGTCTGTCATTTCAAACTGCGTTTTAAGGTTGTACTTCACATGGTTTATAAGGTTGGGATCACTACCAATAAGGATAAGGTCATCAACATAAATAACAAGAATGATAAGAGACTTACCCACTTTCTTGGTGTATATAGTATTGTCACAATGACACCTAGAAAAGAAAGTATCTAAAAGAAAGCTATCCATTTTGGCATACCAAACCCGAGGGGCTTGCTTGATACCATAAAGGGATTTCTTAAGCTGACATACAAGGCTGGAGTCTTTTTTTATAAATCCAAGAGGTTGTTCCATATAGATTACTTCATGCAAGTCCCCATGCAAAAAGGAAGATTTAACATCCATCTCATGGACTTCCCATTTGAGAGAGGCGGCGAGGGAAAGAAAAAGTTGGATAAAGTTCATTTTGGCAATAGAGGAGAAAGTTTCAGTATATTTATTTCCTTCAACTTACGAAAAACCATTATCAATAAGACGAGCTTTATATTTATCAACCTTCCCATCTCGTCCATACTTGGTCCTGTAAACCCATTTTCATCTAACAAGTTTTCTTCCCTTTAGAAGAGGAACAAGACACCATGTATCATTTTCCAATAATAAAAAATATTCTTCATTCATACCTACATCCCAATCTAGATGGTCTGAAGCTTATACAAAGGTGTAACGATCATAATTCACTAAAGCTTGAGCCATCAAGGAAGAGGCTCTATTGAACTAAGAATGTGTACATCATTGATCCGTAGGATCACCTGCAAGAGCATGTGTTGTATCCTGAGTAACATGAACCCACTTTGGAAGTTGAGGAGCTAAAGGAGGATCATGAGAAGGTCGGGGAGGATCTTCATTCTCGTTGTCATCATCTGAAGAAGAAATGTGTTCAAAAGTACAAGGGATAGATAAAGGTGGCACATGCATCAAACTAGACTCATAGGCCGATATATTTTTATCAAACTTTACATATCTTCTAATGATAAAAATTTTGGACTTAAGTGGAATAAGTCTATATCCTTTGACATCTTTATAATATCCATGAAAAATATATTTTTCACTCTTAACTTCTAAAGCTTTATGTTTATCATATGGAATATGGGCCCATGCTTCACTTCCAAAAACACGAAAGTGGCTTACATCTAGTTTAATTGAGCTCCATGCTTCTTCTAGAGAGATATTATTTAAAACCTTAGTAGGTGTGTGATTTACAATGTAATCTGCACAGTTAATTTCTTCTACCCAAAAATTAAGACTAAGTCCTTTATCTTGAAGCATACAATTAGCCATTTCCTTTAAGGTTCGGTTCTTCCTTTCAGCTACACCATTATGTTGTGGAGAATATGGAATAGTATGTTGCATTTGAATTCCATGCTCAGTGCAAAAGTTGATTAATTTTTTGTTAACATATTCTCCACCATTATCAGATCTTAGCTTAATAATTTGATGTCTAGATTGTTTCTCAACAAAGGCCTTAAAGGCCAATAACATGTTAAATACTTCAGTCTTTAATTTAAAGAAGTATACCAAAGTGCATATGGAGAAATCATTAATGAAAGCTAAGAAATACTTGTAGCGAGGGAATGAAACAACTGGAAGTGGACGACATAAATCACTATGCACAAGTTGTAAATGGGTTGAGGCGTGCCAAGAGGCACATTTTTCAAAACTATCCTGATGATTTTTTCTGAGTACACATCCGGAACAAACACCATCTCTACAAGATACCATAGGAAGACCTGTCACCATATTTTCTTTACATATATTTTGAATTGAGCAATAGTTTAAGTGACCAAATCATTCATGCCAAAGTTTGCTCACTTCATTATTATGAGCAACAAAGTTGTTAAACTTATACAAACTTGTAGAATCATCAGCAATTCGAGTAGCTAAAATATGTCTAGGATCTCTTATGTCCTTAATTACAACATTGTGAGGTGAAAATTCAACAATTTTACCTTCACCTGAATGAGTTATCTGATATACAGATAGAAGGTTGTAGGATAAGGTTGGAACACATAATACATCAGTAAACTGACTATTGTCTAGATGAATAGTTCCAGTCCCTACAACACTAAGAGATCTATCATCACCAACATATATATTTTTGGTGTCACAATCATTTAAAGAAGAAAACATGGCTTTGTTTTTTGTCGTGTGAGAAGAAGATCCATAATCAGTGAGCCACTCATGAGAATGAGATGAAGAAGATAAATTTAGTGCATAACCAGACTGAGATGTTTGACAACCACATGTAGAAAATGTTATTCCTGAAGATCAAGTTGAATAGAAAGTTAAAGTTCAAGAGTGCTCCATATGGATGTTATGCTTCGTCATTGCTGCTTCCAAGGCTTCCATCCTCTCAAAGCATTTGGATTTAAAGTGGAAATCTTGATTACAAAATTTGCAATGTCTGTCCATCTTCCTCCCATTGTTTTATTTTCCTTATCATTTTGTTGAATTGATTTTTCATTTTGAGACTGAAATTTCTTAGGACCCTTGTTTGGTTTAAGACCATTCTTTTTAGGATATTGCTTCTTAGGATTCTTTGAAGTTGGTTTTTGTTGGAAACCTAAGGCTTTCTTAGAAGAGTTTCTAAGATTAAGAAGACCAAGACGTAAAAAAAAATCTTGTTCTCTTATTAAAGAATCACAAAAGGCATCAAAAGAGGGAGACTTGTAGTCTTTTCCTTGAGAAATAAAGCATTCTCTAGTATAATTGAAGGTTGAAACAAACACAGAGTAGGATAGTCCAAACTTAGTAAGAATGTAATAGATAAGACTAACATCTTCTTTCTTAACCTTAACACCTTCCAAGATAAGTGTAAAGGTCTTGAACTTGGACGAAAAATCTTCAATGGAAGAAAAATTATTGCGGTCCAATGTAAGCAACTCATTTTCAAGTTGATGGGCTCCAATTTCATTTTTAATTCCAAAAACTTTAGTGAGTTGTTTCATTACTTCATTAGGGGTATCAAGTTATGCAATATGAAATATAAGGCTTGGAGAAATAGACATCCCTATCAATCCATGTGCTTGGTCTTGCCTATTTTCCCATTTGGTTGTCTTATCTTCATCTTTAGGTTTAGTTTCTTGGCATGAGGATATTCTGTAAAGACCTTTACTTCTAAGTAAATCCACAATGTAGGACCACCATTGGAAGTAGTTGGTGTTGTCAAGAATAACTTGCCATGTACTTTATATTTTAGTAAAAATTGAAGTTGTAGTTGCTAAAACTAAGTGTTTCAATGGAAATATATCGAAAAATTAGGTTGATTAAAAAACAATTGACTCTGAAAACAGCTTCTGGATGAAGAAGTTGTGGCCTTTTGAAGAAACGTTGTAGAAGATGCCGGTGAAGTACGTGAATGTGTGGAAGTAAATGGTAATGTTATATTTAAAAGGATCCCCCCTCTTTCCACATGTAATCTAATTAAATCAGTTTAGAAAAAAATTATGTGACCCACTTTTATAAATAAGTGAAAGTCACTTTTACAATGGTACTTTATGAACTACCCACTAAATTGTAACGTAAATAAAAGATAAAAAGACTTTAGAATTAGAAGGGACTCACTATTTATAATGGGTGAGAATGCTTTGAAATAAAGTAACTTTAAAATATAAGTTACATTTTCTTTTTGAAAAATTAACTCAACAAAAAGAAAGGCTTGAACTCAAGACCTCTATTCTCATAAAGTAACTTTGAACCAAGTGAGCTAGTTTAAAACATTAATAGCTTTTGGAAAAGAGGAAGGAGCAATTTTTTTATTTTTTTTTAAACACTAAAGCTTTGGGGTGTGTGCCTTTTTCCAGTAAAACGAAAAACCACACAACCCAACTCGAACATACAAAAGAAAAAACAAAACTTATGGCTTGAAATTAGCTTTCACTCGAAAATAAATATTTTCCTCTATGTTTCTGGTTTTCCAAGATCACACTAAGGTGTGGCGGAAAAGAGCATACGCATGAGAAAAATCCTTACTTTATGTTTCTAATTTCCCCAGATCGCATAGCGTCCTGGGGCTAGAAAATAAAAGGTATATATCCAGTAACAAAAAACAAACAGATAAAAACAATTGAAATAAAGAGAGATAAATAACTAAAACTACAAATAAAGACTGTATACCTCTAGATCTTAAAAATGACATAGCTAAGGCTACCAGAAACCTTTTCACATGAAACGAAAGGGGTTCCTCACTGGAATAGATGCTCCTATGTTATGAAACCAGCTCAAGAAAAATATAGAAAAGATAGATCAACGCCTTAGAATTCAGCCTCTTCAAGGGGGCAACCT
>APFE030618643.1:337572-357553 GCA_000404065.3 Pinus taeda
TCAACACAGAAGAGCTGCCACGGTCAACTTCCATCTCAAGTGAGCGAGGCACCAGCGAGATCGAGGGTTCACCTTTCTCCTGGATGGCTAGATGCACATGCATGGTACCAGTGGACTACTCTTTTGAGTAGATCTTATTATTTGTGTTCTTCTCATGTTTCGGGGACGAAACATGCTAAGGGGGGTGGAATGTTATGTACCTAGGGGGGTAATATGGGGTACCGAGGGAGGTACCAAGGTAATAATGTAATAATGGGATGGGCCATAGTAATAAATAAGTTGGTTAACCCATGTCATGTAAGGGACCACAAGTAGTTAATAATAATGTAATGGGCCCACGGTATTAGTTGATGGTATGAGTAAACCATGGTATTGATGCATGGTATGGTATGTATGAGGCCTATATAGAGGCTAGAGACTCCACATGGAGGGACATGAAGAGAAGTATTCTTGTATGAACAAGCATATGGCTTGTGGAGTATTCTCCTTCCTTAAGGAGTGAATGTATGGTGTTGCTCTACCTTAAGGGTTTGATCAATAAAGCATCATTTCTATCTTGTTATTCTTGGGTTATTTCTATTATCATATCATCTTGGGTTAGAGCTACAACAAGTGGTATTAGATATACAACAAAGAAGGAATGGGAGCAGAGGATGAATACATAAATCAAGAGGAACCAGAGGAAATGGAGATGGAACTTGAGGAGAAGGAACAAAATCAGGAGTATGAACCAAGAAGGACAGTCAAGGCTACTCCACAAGAACCAGCCTCGACCTCAGAACCAATGGAAGAAGAAATGTTGCAGCAAGAGGCCAATATAGAAAGGGCCACTAGCACCACGACCCAGGCTGTCCTTCAAGAATCAACCTCAACTATAGAGCTAGTAGAGCAAATCACTACCACTATAGTAAGCGAAGAAGGACCACATCAGGCTGAGGTGGAGGAATTCATTAATATTAGAGATGAGGGTGTTCGACAAGAACCACCCTTGACCATAGAAGTAATGGTGGAAGAACTAGAATACTGCCCTGTATTAATAGCTAAGATGTAGGAGAAGAGGGCACAATCTCAACAACCTGCCTAGAACCTGCAAATGATGAGGGTTGAACCCTACAAAGAGGATCCTAATGTAAACATCGTGATGCGAAGTAGAATGATGATTGGTGAGGATAAAGGAAAGCAACCTGAAGAAGGTGAGTGGGCATGCAAAGCTCCAGAAAGGGATGTTGGATTTGATTTAGAGTGTGTGAAGGAAACATTCATGGAAGCGAAGAAAAGTTTCGTTGAGGCCTCTACCTCAAGAAGTCAGGATAAGCTATCTGAAGAAATGGAATCCTCCATGCTTACCACATTCTTGGAGATATGTATGAAGTTGCTTCGTGATAGCAAGTCCATGAAAGAATTGTAGGAGTTGATAAATAAATGTGATGGTAAAGAAAATTCTCTTGAAGGACCTCACTTAGTTCGAAAAATTGGTAAGCATAAGGCAAGAACGGGGCGTGGGATGAGGCTCACTGCACAAATAGGGGAGTATGAAATGAATCAATTTATTCTAGTTTTGGGGTTGGATGCAAACGTGTTTCCTAAACAGACATGGGAAAGGATGGGGAGACCCACGTTACAGTGGTCTCTTGTTCAATTGAGAATGGAAAATCAATAGAATATTATCCCCATGGGAAGATTGCACAGAGTGACAGTAGACATTTAAGATGTGAGCTCATTGGCCAATTTTGAAGTGATCAAGATTGTCGATGACAACAATCCGTACCCCACACTCATTGGGATCAATTAGGCTATTTCCATGAATGGGGTAATCAATTTGAATAAGTGGACAATGTCATTTGGGAGTAAATTTCTCTACGTTGTAGTAATTTTGGACCCTACAGAAGGGCTGTGTTATACTGAATCGGTTCGCGATTACGAAAGTGACTATGATTTGGACCAGATCTACAAAATAGTAGCACGATACCAAGATTTGGGTGAATCCGACAGTTGATGGATGCATTGCATGGGATAACGAATGTTCCTGTACATTAGATTAAAATGAGGAGTTGGAGCATTGGCAGAATAGGTTACATGAAGTATCTATGCTGTGTTGTAAAATCATGACAAAATTGTTGCACTGTGTGTCATCAAAGATAAGGAATTTGCCTTATTATGATGGTCTAACTAACATAGATACATTTTTGGATGCATTTGAAAGGGAATAACCTGGGAAGCATCGCTTCCAAGCACTAGATTTGGCGCTATGAGGTATGCCCAAAAGATGGTGGGGTGATACAAAATGGATCCAATTTTTCCTCGAAATCAATGTCTTAAAATGTATTTGAAAGTAGAATCAAGTCAAATTGCTCATCAGTATGATTCCAACGGTGTGAATGGCATGTAAATTCGAGTCCAGAAGAAGAAGTTAGAGCCAGTCAAAGTTTTTGGGAAAATTAGGGAAAAAGTCAAAATTTCCGAGGTCAACGGTCAATGCCTACGTTAGCAAGGACATGTGTCAACCTGGGAATGAGCCATGGGTCATGTATGATGTTAGCATAGGAGGTGATTTGGTAGATTGTGATTGTTTGATATGGGCCAATCCCGTGCTGACACATGGCAACCTAGATTTTGCCCAATATTACCCATTTTCCAAAATTTCGGGGATCAGGGAGGATTGAACACCTAATCTCGTGAAATGGCTAAGTTTTCACTGGAGTTAGCTCACCAAATGAGCTACCATGGTTCTTCTTATCTGAGTCGGTAAATTTGTATTTATTGATTGTAGGAAGGTGGCTAGAAAAGCACCGGACGGATGGGGTCAACCCTACGACCGCTGGACCATTGGATATATCAGTTATTATATAGTCCTGAAACCATATCACATATCACTGCCAATATATAATATACATTGTATCAACATAACCAATGACGGAAGGTTGGGCAGAGGTTTTCGAACCTTCGACCCACCAAAACATTATATACCAATGCCTTCACGCACAATGGTATAAACACAATGCCAAGGGAAAAGCTATGTAAACCAAGTGACCAAAATTTCTTTTAAACTATTGTAGGTGATGAACTAATCAAACCACTAACGCACAGACCAAAGTGGTATTTTTCATACAGAAGTGGTTTTGTAGAGGGCAAAGGCGGTTTTTGATTTCTCCACCATGTGTGGAGGTCATAGTGGCCAAATATGGGCAAGTCTATACTCGTTTGACTCAAAATTTCAAGCTCAACGCAATGGCGAGATCCTTTTTCTCTTTTGAGTCTCTTATTTTGATCTCATGTCTATAAAATCATTTTGAAGACTAATAAAGCGGTCACACTGGAAGCTAAGGACCCGGAGAGGTAGCCAGGAAGTCTGGTGAACTCCGTTATCAAATTGTCAATGTGTTGATGCGTATGTTTTTATTTCAATTTTCTTATGTGTTTATGCTATTTGAAATCTTTTCAATCCATTGCACTAAGTAACATAAAAAAACTTCACATAAAATCTATAATACCTTTTTCATTAATAGATCAAGTGGTATCAAAGCAGCAAGGTTTTTAAGGTCTGACAAGATTGTGTGAAAATTTGAATGCTTACTAGGTTAAGGCTCAAATGAGGTGGAGGTGAACATGTTGAGGTGAATACAGAGATTGGAAGGGTTTTTTCACAAAGAAGGATGATGGATGAAACCCCACTCGAATCAGAATCTCAATTTCTAGATAGTTTCATGACGATACGCACAATGGTGGAAGAGATGTATCGCGAGTTTAAGAAGAACAAAGAAGAAGGCACTTCATCACCTAAAGATAAAGAAGATAAGGGGAAGGGAGAAATGCTTCTTCCACCATATCCTCCATTATCAACATCATCATCATCTTCCTCCCATAAATATAGTCCTTCTAAGAAGAAAAAGAAGAAATCCTCTTTGATCAAATTAGACGTAAAATTTGATTTGCCGATTTATGATGGATAACTTAACACTGAAAATCTTGATAATTGAATAAGACAAATTGAATTGTATTGCAACGTATAGAAAGTTATTTCAGAAAGAAAGAAGATCTAGCTTGCTAGCCTTTGACTTGGAGGAACCACACTTGTATGGTGGGAAGGCAAGACACAAGTAGATCTCAAAAGGCACAGTAAAATCATTTCAACCTGGAATGAATTTGTTTCTGCTATTAAAAAGAAATTTTATCCTTTGGCTTATACGCAACAAGAAATTATGAGTTGGCAAACACTATGTCAATTAAAAGGTCAAAGTCTTCAAAGTTATACTCAGGAATTCTGTAAAATAACTTTAACATTAGGCATATCATTGGACTCACCAGAGACATTGTTGAAATACATAGGTGGCCTACATAGTTATTTGAGGCATATTATACTTATGTTTAATCCAACTAGGTTAGATGATGTATTGGTTCAAGCAACTCATCTAGAAGCTAGAGGAAAAGATGTAACCCATGATGTTGGGAAATCATCCAAACCTATTGAAAGCAAGAATAAAGACAAGAAGAAACTTACATGGAAGGAGAAGAAAACAAAAACTGTGAAGAAAGATAAACCTTCATGCAATCATTGTAAGATGGCAGGCCACGATGAGGCACACTATTGGTCATTGCATCTAGAATTGAAGCCTAAGAAGTTAGGGAGTAAGGAGTGGAAGAATGTTGCTACTATTAAAAAGGACTTGGGATCAGATTCAAGTGACGAGACAAAATTTATAGCTACAGGCATAAAAGGTAAAGATTGTAAAGCATCTACAAGTACTTCTTCACATGCTGTTGATGATGATAATGATGAGAGGAAAAGAAATGAGCTATTTCACATTAGAGTCATTTCCAAGCATACTAAAATTGATACTTTATTTGATAGTGGTTCATAAGTTAATTTGATTTCTGAATCAATTGTAAATAAGTTGGGTCTAGAAACAAAACCTCATAAAAATCCATATCCATTAGGTTGGGTGTGTGATAAAGCTAAGCTACAAGTTACAAAACAATGTAAACTTTGTTTTGCTATTGGGTCAAAGTTTCAAGATGAGGTTGAGTTAGACATAGTCCCATTAGACATATGTGGAATTGTGTTAAGAAGTCCATACTTTTACGATAGAAATGCTATCTTCTATCAAACTGAAATGAAGTATCAACTCACTGAGGATGGAATTGAATATATTGTAAGGGGTCATAAACTCAAAGATAACTTCTCTCTCATAAATTCATGACAGATGAAAATAATTGTAAATTTAAGTAAGCAATTTTTAATTGTGATTGTAAAAGCAAAGCATAGTGAAAAATCCGATGCTTTCCAAGTCTGTAATCCTAATGGAAAGTAGATATAGTTAAAGTTGTTTCCGATTATGATATTTTGTTTCAAGAGACTAAAGGGCTTCCACCCAAGTGAGAGATATAACATGACATTTATTTGCAGCAAGATGCTCCACTACCTAACATTGGAATGTATGGGTTATCAACTCTAGAGAATGAAAAGATAAAGAAACAGGTATAGGAGTTTCTCGATCAAGGGTTTATTTAACCAAGATCAATGGTTTATTCGAAAAAGCACATCATTGTGTGGATCACCTATTATGTTAGTGCGAAAGAAAGACTGTTCATGGAGAATGTGCATTGATTTTAGAGTATTAAATAAAATCACAATAAAGAATCATTATCCTCTTCCTCATATTGATGATTTGTTATATCAGTTAAAAGATGTAGTTTATTTCTCTAAATTGGACTTGCGAAGTAGCTACCATCAAATCAAAGTTGTAGAACAGGATGTATGGAACATTTCTTTCAAAACAAGGCAGGGACTCTATGAATGGATGGTTATGTCTTTTGGCTTAACTAACGCTCTAGCTACATTCATGCGAGCCATGAATGATGTATTTAGGCTATTCATTGATGATTTTGTAATAGTCTATTTATATGATATTCTTGTTTTCAGTAGAACATGGGATGAGCATGTAAAGCATGTAAAACAGGTTTTAGATGTTTTGAAAAGAGAAAATCTCTTTGTAAAACTGTGAAAATGTGAATTTGGCAGAACATCTTTGAATTATTTTGTTTATATTGTAGGGGGTGGTGAATTGAAGAAAGCTCCCTCTAAGGTCGAAGACATTGTAAATTGGCCTAAGCCCAATACTGCTACAGAAGTTAGAAGTTTCTGGGGGCAACACAATATTGGATAAAGTTTATTGCTAACTTTTCTTTGATTGCAACTCCTTTACATGCTTCAACAAGTGTGAAGTAGGTGTTTTAGTGGGGAGGCAAACAACAGAAAGCCTTCAACACATTGAATGAAAGGATCAGTACAACGCCCGTACTAGCACTACCAGATCTTCATCATCCATTTGAGATTGAGATAGATGCAAGTGAATATGCCATGGGGGCAGTGTTGATGCAGCACAGAAAGCCTATATGCTTTCATTCTGTGACATTCACGTCAGTAGTAGTTAACTATCCTACATATGATAAAGAATTATATGCATTATTTCGGAGTGCTAAAAAGTGGAAACATTACATAATAGGTATAGAAACAATCATACACACAGATCATCAACCACTACAATACTTACACTCACAAACTAAATTGCAACAATTAAGACACTATCAGTGGATGGGTTTTCTATAGCAATTTCATCTTTTTCTAAGATATAAGAAGGGCATACATAATAAGCTTGCACACATGTTATCAAGACCAACTATAAATGCATCCACAATACTTAAGCATAATTCAGTAATTCATGAAAGATACATTAAAAAATATGCTCAAGACACAGATTTTAAGGATGTATATGCAACTTTAACTCATGGAAAGCAAGTAGAAGAATTAGATTATTTCATAAAGGACAAACTCTTATATCATTTGGGAAAGTTAAGCATTCCACAAACTCAAAGAGTTAATAAAATTCGAGAAGCACATACTTCTCTCATATCCATCATTTCAGTGTAGGTAAAACAGTTGCACAATTACAAAGATTCTGCTATTAGCCATGAATGAATGAGACAATTTCTAGATATATTAAAGGATGTAGTATGTGTGCTACAAGAAAGCCAAGTAATAGAAAATTAGGCTTGTATACTCCACTTCCAATTCCTTCTCATCCTTGGGAAAGTGTTTGCATGGATTTTGTTGGGAGATTTCCAAAGTCTAGAAAGGCTCATGATTATATGTATGTAGTTGTGGATAGGTTCAGTAAGATGTGTATTTTGATACCATGTAATAAATAGGTCATAGTTGAACAAACTGCAAATTTCTTCTTTCAAAATGTATGGGTTCATTTTGGGTTACCCATTTCTATTGTATCCGATTGAGATTCTCGATTTGTCAAGAAATTTTGGTCAAGTCTATGGGAGTTAATGGACACAAAGTTAAAGAATAGCACTGCATTTCATCCACAAAAATATGGTCAGACAGAAGTGGTCAACATGGCAATGATACAGTTGCTTCAAGGATATTGTAGCAAGCACCCCAAAATTTGGGATGAGCATTCGTGTTATGTGCAGCATGCTTACAACCATGCAAAACATTCTTATACTCAGAGATCTCCTTTTGAGACTAGTTTTGGTTTTATACCAAAGTCTCCCTTGGATTTTGTCTTTGGTAAAGACATAGCAGTTGACAAACATAGTGAGGTGGACAAAGCAACCAAGTTCATTGAAAAAATCCTCAAAATTCACCAGGAAGTACAAGAACAACTAGAAAGAAGCCAAGCAAAGTATAAGGTGTGGCATGACAAGCATCGAGTTGAGCATAGTTTTCAATTTGTTGATCAAGTCTGTTTATACATCAGCAAGGAAAGACTACAAGGGGAAGGTAAGAAGTTGAATCCAATTAGATATGGTCCTTTGAAAATACTTGACAAAATTGGTGAAAATGTTTTCCACCTAGATCTACCAGCCTATATCCAAATCTATTCCATCATAAATGTTACAAAATTGCAATTGTATGAGCCTTCATTGATTGAAGATCTTGAAGATCAAGGTCAACTACCTTCTATTGAAGATATTTCACTCGAGTATCTCAATGAGCTATAGGAGGACACAATTCTTGATAGGAAGATAAGGACTTCACGACAAGGAAATGTTGAGTATCTTTGAGTTGGATTCAAAGGTACAAATCTGAGTAAATCATGATGGATCAAGATTGGAAAGGTGAATGAACTTTATCCTCACTTACTCGACAGCTAAAACCAACATTTGGTGGTCCAAGAGCTTCTAGTGGTGAGGAGTCATCCAAAATGGATCCAATTTTTCCTCTAGATCAAGTCTTCAAATTTAGTTGAAAGTAGAATCAAGTCAAAGTGCTCATCGATACTATTCCAATAGTGTGAACAACACATAAATCTAAGTCCGAATGAATAAGTTAGAGTGAGTCTATTTTTTTTGGAAAATTAGGGCAAAAGTCAAAAAGTCAAAGATCAACGGTCAACAGTCAACTAGGTCAACACGTACATCAACAGGGACACATCTCAACATGGGAATGAGCCATGAAGCTTGGATGATGTTGGCAAAGGAAGTGATGTGGCAGATTGTGATTGGTTGATATGGGCCAATCCAGTGTTGACACATGGCAGCCCATATTTTTCCAAATATTACCTATTTTCCTAAATTTTGGGGATCAAGGAGGCTCAAACCCATGACCTAGTGAAATGGCTTAGTTTTCACCATACTTAGCTCACCAGATGAGCTACTGTGGTTCTTGTTATCAGAGTTGATAAATTTGTATTTATTGATTGTGGGAAGGTGGCCGGAAAAAGACCGAACAGTTGAGGTCAACCCCACCACCGTCGGATCTTTAGATATATCAGTTATTATATAGTCCTGAAACCATATCAGATATCACTACCAATATATAATATACATTGTATCAAACATAACCAACGACGGAAGGTTGGGTAGATCTTTCGAACCTCCGAACCACGAAAACGTTATATACCAACGCCTTCACACGTAGTCGTATAACCATAATACCAAGGGCAAAACTTGGTAAACCAATTGCCCAAAAATTCTTTTAAAATATTGTAGGTGTCGAATCAATCAAACCAACAGCACACAGACTGAGGTGGCATTGTGTAGACAGAAGTGGTTTTGTAGAGCACAGAGGTAGTTTTGGATTTCTCTAGGGAGTTTAAAGGTCATAGTGGCCAAATCTAGGTAAGTTTATACTTGTTTGACTTGAAATTTCAAGTTGAACGCAATGGTGAGATCCTTTTTCTCATTTGAGTATATATTTTTGAGCTCATGTTTGTAAAAGCATTTTGAAGACTATAAAGTGGTCACACTGGAAGCTAAGGACCCAAAGAGGTAGCCAGGAAGTTTAGTGAACTCCATTATCAAATTGTTGTTGTGTTGATGCGTATGTTTATATTTCAATTTTCTTATTCTTTTATGTTATTTGCAATATTATCAATCCATTTCAAAGTTTGGCATCAAAGCGGTCTTATTTCTTATGTTAATTGCGAGTATGAATACGAGAGGTTGAATGTGAAATAAGAAAATAAAATGGAGGATCACAGAGATCTCTATGAATCCTTCTATAGGATGGAAATCATGTTAGGTATAATGTATTTGTATTATGAGGAGAAAATAACAAAAGAAAAAAGTGAGAAAGTGAGAGTAGGGGATGATGCTCCGTCTCCATCTTTGAGTGAATATACTTATTCTTCATATTCCTATTGTCATTAAAATGAAGAGATAAATGAAATCCTTAAGGAACTAAATTTTGAATTGAAGATACTTCTACAAGAAGAAGAAGAAGAAGAAGAGGAGGAGAAGCAAAGATTGAAACTTCAATTATGAGCCATGGAAGAGGCCTTGGAAGGGTTCAAATCAGATGAGAGCTTAGTAAAATCATCACCATTTTATTTAGAGATAAAAATGTCGATAGTTCTTTAGTTTCATTTTCACATAATGATGATGATGATGATTTGGGTGCGATTGAAAAGCACATTACAGGCATTGGTTCAAGATTAATGAAGAACAAGGGATATGAATACAAGGCTCTAGGAGCTAATGGGCAATGCATTTTGAATCCCATCCAAGTGGTGGAATTACCATGACATGAAAGATTGGTCTATGTCAGAAAGGAAGAAACATGAAAATAGTCATGTGACAAGTCTATGATAATGAAGGATGCTAAGAGTACCTTAGAAGCCTCTAGTGACGATGATTTCCAATATTCTAAACTTCATTTTGATTACAATCAAATTGAAAATAGTGAAAAAAACTTGTGCATATAAAACCATGTATTTTTTATGGCTTGTATAACCATGTGGTTTCCAAGTGCTGGAAGAGAATGTCAGAAAGGAAAAATACAAGACATGAGAAACCTTATTGACAAAAAGGAAGAAGGTCAAAAAAGTCTTGAGGAAGAAGAATTTTTGCAACCATTTTAAAAATCATCGACATTAGAGAGCCACATGTTGGTAGACTCTACTTGGCTGATCTAACAAGGCTTAATAGAATATAGAATTACCAATTAGAGTAGGAAGTACTAGTTAAAATTGCAAGCGTTATGTTTTCACCAAGACTCACTCTGAACAGAACATATTTTCCATCAGGGTATAATTGACTGAAGACAAAAAGCTCTTCATAAAGAGAGAGGAAAATAGATAACCAATTGTTGATAGTTGTACAAGTCCTCTTGTACTTCACCTTTCTTGTCTCAAGAGCAAAACATGGTTTCATGTGAATCTAACCTATGGGTGCATAACAAGCAATCAAACAAACAAGAAGAGAAATAAAGTAAATGAAATAAAAATAAGTAAGAAAAGAAAAACATGCAAGAAAAGAAATCAAGAAAATCGAACAAGAATAAAACATTACTCCTACTCCTATGCTAAATAGTGCACGAGCCTACTCACGTGAAGTGATATTTCCAATGCAACCACCAATGCATTGGATGGCCCATGTTGGTGAAGGCATGGTCGAAAAGAAGGATATACAAGTAAACCAATGCATAAGAAAGATAAGACAATAATAACCAAAACACTCTAAGTTTGAATGCAGCCACAGAAAAGAAATGAGTAAAAGCACAAGAAAAACACTCTACGGACGTACCATGGTATTGCAAAACACTATGTGGGGATGATGAGCATGTACATTCTTTTGACTATGACAAATGAGCTAACATAAAAAAGGAAGAAAACTTATGTTTATCAAGAGTTATTGTTGTGTATGATTTCTCCAATGCATGAGCAATGGGATCATGTGATTGTGGTGAAGGATGTAAAATTTATAGATCAGACTGATCTTCAATGCAAATAGGAGAGTGATGAGGAGGCTAGGTTGTTTCAACATATTTCTAATCAGAAGCAGAACTGACATCAAGACAACAAGGAACTGACATAAACATCAGGTTGGGATGAAGTGCCACGACAGCTTGAGTGGTTTCCACTTAATCATTAGGTAGATCATCAAAGACCAGTGGTTTAGAAAGATGAAAAATGAATAAGTTTACTTTGTGATAGAATGGAGTAAAGAGGTCATGACATCCATGATAAAAAAATTTCATATGTTCATCAACATCCTACTGATCTAATGAATCATACAGAGGGGTTCATGAGAAACAAGAATGTTCATCCTCTGATTTTGTAAAAAGAAAAGATGATATATTGGGTGGAGTCATAAAGAAATATGTGTCCTTTTCGTAATGCAATGACAAACTGGCATCTGGTGTGTACAAGAAATGATTGGAAGTAAAAACATTCGGGGATGGATTTTCACAAGAAAAATAAGAAATGACAGAATCACAAAAGATGACATGAAAAAGTGGATGATGTGTGGATGATAGGAGGTCATCCTTCACCGTGTGTTCTTCTTTAAATTCCCACACATACTAATCATAGATGACAATGCAATTTGGCTACTCAACACCAACTTTGTTGACAACTTGATCCTCGTGAGCAACAAATGTGGACCCCGGAATGGGAGAACACAACATAGTATAATCTGGAGGATCAACAGAACAAGAGGATGGAGGTTGAGAGAACAAGTTCACATCACAACCAATAGGATTGCAAGCCAAATCTACGCAGATATCCAAATCAAGTGGGGTGAGAGGATGTGACAATTCAATATTCCGGTTCACAACTTCTCCCACCTCACACTATGGAGTTAGAGCTATTTGATGAGAAACAGATGGAGGGTCACTTGTGAGAACAACCTTGTCCATATTGGGTTTGGAAACTCGAACACTGAGGTATATTGGGAGGGGATTAAATGATCCTAAAATGTGAGGAATTTCAGATATGTGAAGAAGATGATGAAATATTTCATTGAGAAATTTCTAATCAATTTCATCTTTTGGGATCTGAAAATAGAGATTATGAAAGCAATCCCGAAATTGAAAAATAGATTCATAAGGTGCTTTCCATAATTGCAGAATTTTTCTATTGAGTGCTTTACAATCATAATGATAGAAAGCATGGTCCAATTATCTAATCATCTCATCAATCTTGCAGGCATTGTGACACAGCAATGCAGTGCTTGCCTTGGCAACATGAATGTGAATATCAAGCAGAAAATGTCATCCTCATGGATTTCATTCCTTTCACAGAAGCCCATGAAGGCAACTATGTGACTAAGAAAAGTTTCTTTTCCTTCACCATCATATGTGAAGTGTGAAAAGTCATCAATGAGATCCTACAACACTTCAAAATCATGTCCATGAGACAGACATGTCAGAGGATTAACTATAATGTAAGTCATGAAGAATGTGTAGAGATTCAAAATAGACTTTGAGGACTCATCTTGTCATCTGGATCTGCTTCTAGTGCCAAAAATGTTGATGACGATGGACCCACCAACATGTCAGGGGATCTCCCTAGTAATAATTCACAACTACACCTCAGACTGTTTGGAGTAGGAGTCCCAGCAGAGGGCAGTAAAGCAATCCCTTGATTGTGATAGAGCATAGAGGTAAGTGTGATATCGTTGTTGTGTGACCTTGTGGTGAGTAAAGTGAGATGCATGGGGGTTATAACACGCATAGGGGAAAAGGAAGTGTGTCCCTTACAATCCTATAATAGTATGCAACCTTAAAGGAACACATGAGCTGAATGACATCACAATCTTGAAAGAAGAATAGTCCACAATCGAAAGTGACGGGTTAAACCAATAGCATGATTGCAACAAGATTCATATAATTGCATACAAAATAGTTCATACACAAATGCGTAAGTTAAATAACATACATTGCTAAAGAAACTAGAATAGCCCAACTACAACAACAACATATGCATGAAAACATGATGGCTCTGTTATATATTATTAAGTGAAAGTTATATCCATACATACACCATTGACAATACTCTCCAAGCCTTCTCTAAGTAATTCTTAGCCAAAATCTTGGCTCCCAAAAGCCTATACAATGAGTTATGAGGTTGTACATATAGCAAAAGGTCGGGTGACCCCTCACATTCCCCTTTAACACTTGAATGACCCTCATGACTCTTCACATTACATAGTGAATGTTAACATTCCACTAATGACACTTGGAACTTCACTTACAACATATTTACAATAATACAATTTCCACATATACCCATGTGGGACAAAAATACGCTTGACTTACCCTGACAAGACAAGTGACATCACTTCGAGTCTTGGGGGAATACCAACTTGGTAACCTCCTCACAGTGATCCTTGGTGACAAATTGATACCAAGCTTGGCATTGCGTTATTTTCTCCCCGTACTGTTAGAAGACATCTTTGTAGAAGCAAAATCTTGCCTCCATGGGTTCTAGGTATATGGTTCTGAAACCTCTATCTAGCTCACCCTGAAGCATGCACAACACTATCTTAATTGTGTTTGAACCATTGATGTACCTTTTCATATTCTCTGTGCTATGCTGCAAGTCATCCATGGTGGTTACGCACATCAATTGCTCAATGTACTTGTCTACATCCAACATGAAGTAGTTCTTCGTCAAGGCATGGGTCAAGGTTCTAATGGAAGGGATCTTATGCGTTTAGACTATGACATCCAGACTCCTGAACAACTGTGCATAGGAAGCCTCGATGCTAGTGATGAGAAGAGGGAGCTGCTCATAGTTCCAGACCAACATTTGAATTTGCACTTTATCTAGCTCAACCTTTGGCTTCATCATCTTGCATATGTAAAGTGGGGCTCCCTTATAACTCATTGTCCATTCTTGCATGTGTGCAATAGCAGTGTGAATGTCTTTGAGAATTTGGGCTATCTGCAAGCACTACTATTGAAATCTGTATAGATGGAAAACCACTTTGTGCATGGTGACAAATATTCTATACATTTTCTGCATGGCGGCCTCCAAAGTTGATATCTCCACCACTATTTCTTTCATCATATATATCATGGAGGATATTGTCGACTACTCTATCCTCTGCATGGCCTCTTACAAGTCCTTCAACATTTGATCATTCTCTATTATCAATAACTTGACCGTTGAAATTATGGCTTCTTCATAAGCCTTAAAAGCCTCTGCCATCGAAACTAGATGTCTTATAAGATATGGTACAATCACCCTTTATTCTATGTAAGCAGGTGAGGTATGGTCATCCAGAATCTTCTTTCTTCATGCTTGTACAATCCTCTATTGTGTCTCATCAAATTCTAGATTATGCACATTTGTCTCTGGATCATGACCAAGGAGAACAACTTCTCCATGCTCGCTCAGGACTAGTTGTGGTTTTGGAGGTGGAGGATACTATGGTACAACCTTGTATGCCCTCAAAATGATATCGATGTCTTGGTATTCTAGCTCTTGTTCCATCTCCATGTCTATTTCCTTAACCAACTACTCTACCTGTTGAGCAAGTTCCTAAATGTGTACCTACTCACCTTGTCCATTACCTTCTGGTTTCTCTGCTATCTCAACTTGTATCTACAGAGTTTTCTCTATCAATGTGCCTTGTCCTTCTTCTTGTTCTTGTTTCTATCATTCTTCCCTTTCTCCCCTCCTGAGCTCTTGTTCCGCTTTCAATTTCTTCTCCATATCCTACAACTTCCTCTCTTCTTCTTCCAATATTTGCTTCTCCCTCTTCCTCTATGCTACTCTCCTTTCATGTTGTCAACCCTTTATATCTATCCCAAAATCTACTCTTTCAACAAGTGGATCTTATTTGAACTTCTAGCTTTCCTCAACCTTTGCACTCTCGATAATCTTCCTCTCGCCTTTGTCCTGCACCAGTTTCCTACTCACTGTTGTTGTTGCTTTTGCTTCCTATGGTTTTGTTACATGTAGTGTTGCTTTTCATTCTACATCCATGTAGACTAGTTCATTGAGCCTATAGGAGTTGTAGTAGTACCTCCAAGGATCTTCCTCTTGCCCATGACATGCCCTGTGGATCCAAGGGTAGTACACCTTCACATAGTGGTTCTCGCATATGTAGTGGGGATCATACGAAATGAAACTCTTATTATTGAATATAAACTTCTTCAAGTATTCGGTCTTGACATCTACATCTTTCAATGTATGTATCTCATACAACCCAATCCATAAAGGAAGAGTGCACCATGGGGCATTGTTCCTCTTGTGCAGTCTTGCCACTAACCCTGTGGAGATGCGGTATGCAACCTCTTGCATGGCCAGCTTGTCCATCACAAACCTCGATAGCTCATGTGGAGGATTTTCTCTACTGAAACTACTGATGAAGGTGCCACTGGGTAAGGCATACCAATATGCAATGTTCAGTAATTCCTGCATCGCTTCGTGGGACATGAAAGGTGGATCATGTTCAAATATCATCCTGTATAGTAGGGTGATGAAATGGTGAGACAACCTTGCCATGACTCCTCGGTAGCTACACTCATAGAGTAACTTGCAATAAATGTTCTCAGCTTCCTCTGATGGTGTCCATTTCTAATCCATGCCAGGGAGCTGTCATTGGGTACAGATTGTGTCAAGTAGGTATGTAGACATATAGAATCTTTCTTTTCCATCCTGAGGCAGATTTTGGGCATTTGACACATGCACTTTCAGCTAAAGAGCCAACATGTCTAACGAGTTGAAAGGCCTTCTTTCATTTTCCAACTGATATAAAATAAAAAGCCAACTCTGTGGGAAGATCTTCGTGTTCTCTTGGCCATACAAGTGACATGAAAAGATGATATGGAGTTTGTAAGCCTCTCTGAGTGACTTCGTCTTGTAGACTTGCTTGGATTTTGTCATAAAATTTGATGGCTCTTTTACCCAATGCTTCATGATATCTCTAACATTTACATTGTTGTTAGGAGTGGAGGACAATGCATCCATGTATTTCACCAGCTGCGATGAGTGATACATATGATGGTAGTTTTTTTGCTTGAAGGTGGAAATCTGTGTCACACTAGTGTTTCTCAATGTCATCATCTCAGGATCGGTATGTGAGACAACTTGATGAATGATATCCATGCATGGGAAGGCAGGGTACCTGTATGTAACCATGTACAAACCTAACTTGTGAATGTTGACATAGACTTGTCGATCTTCCATATCTTCATTGAAATTGCCTGTAAATATGTCCTTTATTTCTTTCCATGTGATCTTCATGTCCTTCTCTATGAACAATTGCTTATCGGTATAGATGGGAAAGTTCATTGGCACCTGTTTAACCATGTCTCCAGTGCTTCTCTCTACAGTGTCCTGTGATCCAGCTCTCCTGGAAACCATGATGCTTGTATTGTTGAGAGGCTACTCAACAACTGATGTACCTGGAGAGAGAGTAGACACTCACTACAAGTAAATGTCAATTTAGAAACATAAATCACTTCAAGGATTGATCATGCAACAAGCCGGGTGACTTGATCCAAATGGAAAATTAAATCAACCCATAGTATTCATCCACCCATGTTATTCATCTGCCCATGGAATTTACCCACGGCATTATAAGTGACATCCACCCATGGTATTGTAAGTGACATCAACCCACGGTATCATTCACCCATGATATTTTCCCATGGTATTGTGACATCAACCCATGGTATTCATTCACACATGGAATTGACCCATGGTATTGCGACATCCACTCTTGGTATTCATTCACCCATGGAATTAACCCGTGGTATTGTAATTGAAAAATACTATAAATAACAAGTCGTATTTTGTAAAAGGCCAGATTGTCCACCATAATGTAGCCTTTATAGTTATTATCAGTTTTAATAAAAAGTTTCTTTGGGGTTTTATCTACTACGTATTCTATTATTTTCTTTCTAGAATTGCAATTCTCCAGATCTTGGGGGCTCCCCCACAAGATCCATTTCAATCTTTTAGATCTTGGGGGTTGACCCCCAAGATCTAGATCAGTGGTATCAGAGCAAGTTATGATTCTATGGGAATGAGAGTTTGATGCATATTTTACTTTCAAATTTTGCAGCAATATTCAACAAACTTCAAGCATGTGCTACGCCCTCCACATCACATTTTCGTGGGACAAGCGGGAGGAATTTTCTTTTTTTCATTTTTTTGCAGGAATGTTTTTGGGCAGCGAGTTTGCAGATTGGATCTGAAATTTTTGTTGAAATTTTACAAAAACAAATAACATATTTAGATTCCTTGCGAAAAAAATACCCAAAATTCAAAAAACTAATTGGTCGAAACGGAGTTCGGATAAGGGAGATATCCCTGATTTAAAATTGGTTATGTTGCAAAAATGTTTCTAACAACAATTTGTGGACGATGTCTCTCCTATCCTTTTTTGAAATTTTGGCGCAGAATTTCAGAAACATGATTGTTGATCTGAGCTCCTCTTGAAAAATCACCCAATCTCAAAAAAAAACAAGGGTCGAATTGGAGTTCGAATGTGGGAGATATCGTTGATTTAAAATCAACTACGTTTTCAAAACTTTTGTGATAGCGGAACAGTTGCACCGCAAATCTGAGATTCCATAATGTCAAGATAAGAATTTCCAACACATGGGAAGATGCAAAATGGTTCTGTTTCCAAAAATAGGTTATAATAAATATTTTGAGTTATATTGACTGAGTTATGTCCATTTTAATTCTGGAGTAGCATTCAGAGTGGGTTCCCATTGGAGACGTGCCCTACCACCGCAGGCTATGTAGGCACCTGCTACTTCATCAAAAACCAACATCATGGTTATGGGTCAGCTACACAAAATCCTTGTCATCGAAGTCCATTTTCTTGGCCGCACACTGTTAGTATCACAGCTGGTCACAAACATTATAGTGTATCTCTATCCTCAAATATTCATTTGTCATGGTTATGGGTCACCCACAAACCCACATTTCATCTAAGTTCATTTTCTAGATCACACACTGTTAGTATCACAGTTGGTCACAAGCATTATGGGGTATCTCTATCCTCGGATCTTCATCCATCATGGTTATTGGTCATACACAAACCCACACTTCATCGAAGTCCATTTGCTAGGCCACAAACTGTCAGTATCATAGCTGGTCACAAGAAATACAGGGTATCTCTATCCTCGAATCTTTGTTCATCCTGTTTAAGGGTTAACGACATAAAACCCCTCTCTTAAGTGGGTCTTCATATTCAACTGTTGACACCTAATCCTCAGTGATTGGGGGAATTGAATGTGAACAGTCATCGAGAAGATGAACTGAACAATCACATTCATGCATATAATAGATAGTTGGCTAAATGAATAAACGAATCAGTTTTCTGGAGTTACTCCTGCCCTAACATGGTATCAGAGCACAGGTCCCAGGTTCTTTTTTTAACCTTGCTCTGTAAGTCCTGTCCACTGCCTGCCTTCTTCTCCTCTGTCCACTACCTGAAGGAGAACGCCTGAAGGAAATGGAACACTGCCTGACTAGAATGCCTGAAGGAAAGGAAATGGCTGCCTGACACAGAACGCCTGAAGGTTTTGTACCGTATCTTCTCTTTCCACCGCTGTCTGGTATTTGAAAATATCTGTACGTTGTTTGATATTTGAGCGGATATGAAACGTTTTACGCTGTTTGATAGATGAGCGATGTTCTAGTTTGATATATAAAATGTTGTACATTAAAGCCTTTGATGTTCTGGTTTGATATATAAAACGTTGTACATTAAAGCCTTTGATGTTCTGGTTTGATATATAAAGTTGTGAATGTTTGTGGCCGGGAATATAAAAACCAGTAAAATCACTTTGCAACACAGTTTCGAACGATTGTACTGCACACGACTGTTGGGAGCTAATGTTAAATAGAATCTCCATATGATATGTCAGTTCGAATCCCCATATGACCTTTGTTCTACCTTTTATACTTTGCCCACGCCAACCGGTCTTCATACGCAGTCCCCGGTCCTTTGAACGCTGGTGTATCTGTGGTTGTCAATGGTGTTTGGTGCATGGGTGTGCGTTGGTAATTCCGAAGGTGAAAGATAATGCTGCTCGGTATATGCCATATGCTGACCTAACATCATTTTCAATCCATTAAAACGCTGTCTGTATTGAGGGTGAAACGTTGTCTGTATAAATGCCTTGCCCCACATAAGAGTGCGCTTATGTGCCAAAACGGCTTCCTAGTTGATGTCCAATTATCAAATGTTGATTGATATACAGTGATAGCATGTGATAAGGTGATAGCGTGCTCCAATTGAGAGTGGTAACACAAGCACGCATTTGTTTATGCAGCAATATATATATTACAGTGGAAACAAGCGCTCAATTATCTATATGCGTGATAAATATTACAATTTAAACACAATTTTTTTATGTGATAACTATGATATATGATACAGTGGTAGGGTTAACACAAGCGCTCAAACATTTTTTTTGCAGTGATATATATATGGTGATATATGTTATCAGTATTCATTTCAATGATCAATAATATATAAATGTCGTAGCATAATTTTGAATGATTTTGAATATATTTCCATATCAAAATCATTTTTTAGCAGTAGAAGTTTTTTAAGAGCAAATTTTTTTTCTCCATCAGAAGTATTAGTCTATCAACAAAAGTTTTTTATATCAGCAGAAGTAATCTTTTACAGAATGCATTCAATCATCTCTATGATAGGAATAGTTCTCACTGGCAAGGAGAACTATCCTGACTGGTCCCGGATGGTACAA